>LPNX010260165.1:0-24926 GCA_001517045.1 Pseudotsuga menziesii | reverse complement strand
GGAAGCCGAAAAGGCTGGACGGAAGGTGAAATAAACCGTCACATGAATGTATAAATGAATGCTTAGCCATGAATAGATTAACGAATTGGGAGTTATACCAACAAAAATCATTAATGGTACTAGTTTTATTACATTTTGGAATTAGTGTGATAAAAGTGGAATTCAAAGCTCACGAAACATGACCTTCAAGTCTAGAAAATTAAACCATAGATAAAATGTCCTCACCCATAACATCAAAGAAGAACTGAAAGAGTTCAATAGTCTATTGATTGTGTCTTGGACTCTTCTCCTTGGCAAAGTACTTCTGAAAAACTTCAATCTCATTCAAGGATATTGGTCTTCTAATGTCCTCACCTTCCTCTGAGATGCAAAGGAAAGAAAATTACTCATAACCTTCAATTGAGCATCAATATTACATAAACCATGACCCTTTAAAATTATTATTGAAATAAGACTTCACCAAACATTGTATATCATATTGTGACTTGAAAACATTCCCAAACCCATCTTTCAGCTCCTATATAGCATTTTGATTCATTCTACTAGAGGCATAATTCTGTTAAAAAAAAAAACCTAATATTATTGTCACCCAGATCCACCCAAAGAGCACGGATCTTTAGTCTCTATTATATCTCTTCTTTTTTTAATGAGAGACCTTCTGTTTTCTAAATCTCAGATAACTGACTTGTCATCCTCATTCAAAATTTCATCATTACTATTAGCTAATATGGATTTCATTTGCTCATCAATGCTATTGTATTCCTCCCTCTACTTTTTCTTTTGATCCTTGATCCATCTAATAACATCTTTCTTTAAAAATTTTAGTTTCAGAAACAACCTATCCATTGGGTTACCACTCTCTAGGATAACTACATTCAAACAACTCTTCCTAACCAAAATGCAAAATTCGTGGTTTAGTAGCTAAGAGTTGTTGAATTTGAATACATAATTACCAACATATTTAATCTCATCCATTTGCAACAAAATGGGATAATTGTCTGAAATCCTGGATTTCTTCGCCTAGGTCGTGTATTTCTACATAGAATGAAGTACATTGGAATTCATCATAAATATTTCCAAATGTTTACAGATTCCCGTCTCACCACTTCTACCATTTGACCAAGTTGGCTCCACTTTAATAGGTAACACATCCACCAAATTCACTCTCTGGAACAAGTTTGAAAAATACTTAGTCACAGGATCCAATCAAGTTGATAAGCCCCAAATTTCTGCAGAAGGCATAGTAAGATTTAAGTCTCCTTCAAAAATTAACTTGTTAATTCCCAATAAACTAGAAGATTCCGACTAATCCCATAAATAACTCTTATCCTTATAGGGTCCATAACAGTTCAAAATAGACAGAGTCTGTTCAAAATTCTTAAAATGACCTTCCATTAAGATGCCCACAATAGTTCTTTAGGTCTTGAATTCAGAAAAAAAAAATGGATTCCAACATGATAAAAAGCCACTAGAAAAACCAACTGAGTCAATAGCACATAATTCCCACCCAGGCAACAATTTTGACATAAAGCTAAATTTCCTGACCATCTGAACACATCATCTCTTGTAATAAAATAATATCAGGGTTAGTATCTTTTAATAATTTGTATAGGGACCTAACCTTCTCAGCCCTCCGTAACCCACTGGCATTTAGAGGAAATGATTCTAGTAATCCTCTGGGAACAAATGTACATGTACATCCCCTTGGGCCACAAGGATTTGATGAGAACCTTGCAGTTGAAGGAGTTTCTTTGTCAAGACCATAGATGTTGCACAATTTTTTGGATGTCAACATAAAGAGTCCAAGGCTTGATGGATGGGGAAAACCCCCACCTCTTACAACAATAGGTCTAAGGCTTGTTCGACCTTTACCAAGTGCTTGGGATGGATTTGATGCAAATTATATGCAGAGAGAATATAAAAATCCAATGATTGATGAGACTTATAGAAACATAGGAGATTGAGATGCGAGAACACCAGTTTAATGGGCTAGTAGGCCTATGCCCACTTACATTGGAAAACAACATTATAGAGGATTTTCAAGTTATGTTAATACTGGCAGTAACAATAAGATTATGGGTCAGAGAGGAAAACTAGGTTCACATTTAAATGGAACTGAGCAGTTTGCAGTTATTCATTGTCTTATGACACCCATATCTTCTGCTAGAAATCCAAGTTTGTAATGCCATGGGGAGTATTATGGAGATTTTGAGGAAAATATTTTATAAAAAGGCACAATTGCTAAACATGCTATTTGAAACTCTTGTTTTTCCATGCACGATGCATATTAGTGGGTAAAAGAATTGAATCTAAATAATGAAATATGTTTGTGTAATTGGTATTGTTATTTCTATATCTTTGGGTGATAAGACCAATATGATAGTTGAAGTTGATATTTGTCTAATTTTGTAGTCCAAGTAGTGGATTGATTTGCAAGGATAGATCTTGATATGCTCACAAAACATTTTTCACATACAAGTGGTTTGTATTAGTATTTTTTTGTACCCGAACAAGACCAAGATATGCATCCCTATCAAGAGTTTCTACATTGTTTGGGATCAAAACATTGTGTCATTGTTGCAAAATTTAGTGATGGGACAACACTTTTTTTGGTGCCTCCCTCTAGATTTTTAGAGCATGTTCTGAAGGCCCCTTGCACCAATCATCTTTTTTGTGTTGTGCTTAAATTTCTGCAGCAAATAGGCACTGCTATGTAGTCGAATCCATCCCAAACAATGTTACATTATACTTTGTAGCTTTATGTTCAAGAAAATAGTTTCCTATCTCATATGTGGACTAGAGTCACATGCTCATAAAAGAGGATCCAACTCTATGTGCAATAGGCATGCTAAGATCACTGTCACCTATATAGGATATGTACATAGGTCAAGTTATTACTCCAGGACAAACTAGATGCCAAGTAAACAGTTACCTACCATTTCTTTGACACCTGATGTGATTGCCACATTAAAATCTCTTATTCCCAACACCTTTCAAATTGATATTTCAAATGGTTCTTCAGTAGTTCCAAACACTTCCACAAAGAATGATCAATATAATTCTAGTGGTGGTTATGATGCCTCTAAGAATAGAAGGCATGGATCTTCACCTTGATCATCAGAACCACCGAGGCAGTAGCAGAAATCACTACCTTTTCCTTCACATAAAAAAAGACAAAAATAAGAATCTAACCAGCCCCAATGATCAACATAATAGTCAAACATCATTTTCCCATCTTGTTGTTGGTTTTCTGTCAAAATACAATAGTACCCTTGAACACACTATTCAAGGAGCCTTAGTCAGTTAGTTGTTCCAAGATCCAAATATGGAAGGGAAACAATCATCTATGTTATCTCGAACTAATACTAATAGGAATGTTTAGTTTCCATAAGTTCTAGCCCAAAGTCATGATCCACATAGTGGACAACTTACAATGATTCATGTTAACAACATCAACAAGAAGCATGTCGAAATTCTTAGACATCTAATGGTTAGATGAACTCAATGGAAGCATCCAAAAATATTTAATCATTAGCTCCTCTACAAGATGGGCCTAGTTCAAGGAGGAGTTGGGTCTCAAGCGTTACCAAATGTACAGTTAGTATCTAATGAAGTAAACCCAAAATTAGAATGTCAAGTATAGTAGCTTCAAGGACTTGGGGCTACTCTCCATGGACACAACCAAGAGAGCTTGAAAAGAAAGTCATATGAGAATCATAGGTATCAGTCAATATTGAAATTTGTAGGAAATCCTTTAATACAACTTCAATAGAAACAAGAAGGAAATAAACAAATTATAATTACTATCATAGGTATCTTACTATTGTTATAAGTACTATTTTCAAGTTTGCATATGAGTATCAACCAGTACCTCAAAAGGTAATGTCCTAGATATCTTTTAATGGTTCAAGGTTAATGGGTTTTGATAGATAAAGTTTTGAAGTGTCTATGTCAAATTCTTTGCACTAAAAATATTTGAAACTTGGGACTAAATTCAATGTATTCATAGTTTTAATTCTTTTCATGCAGGAGAAATCTGTGGTAGATGGAAGAAGTTAGGAGCTGGTGTGTCTCCTCGTGTTCTAGATTGTGTAAGAAAGATAACTTCTAGTCAGGAAGATGTCATTGAGTATCTACTAAGAGACATTGATTCTGATGGTGAAAAAGGTGAAAAAAATTTCACATAACCCAAATCCATTAATGTGGTTTTTGATAAGGAGAGTAAAGGTTATACAGGAAAGTTAGTTGACAATAGAGTAGGTGGCAAGTGCATGTTGGCATCTTGCAGATGTGTACATTCTTGTAGAGTTATTCTATGTAACTTCTCTTAGAGAAAAAACATAACATGTGTGTGAGAGATATATTTCTTGAGGGGCATTTGGGGAAAGGTCAATAAAAATTTTCTTGTAAAGATGACATTTACAAAGGCCGATTATAGATTTTAGATGTGATGTTTCAGATAATTAGTGTTCACAAACCTTTATTAGAGATACTTCTGATTAACCCTTTCCTAAAGAGGATGAGGACTTCCCTTCTTGTGCTTGGAATTTCTAAAGTGTTAATGCTTAGTAGGGACACTCAAGTGAGAATTTGTGATTACTTTGTATGCAATAATGTTTAAAGTATATAAAATACCATGAATGTTTAAATATTGTTTTTTCCTTTATTTATTTTTACTCGTGGCTGCAATATTTGTGGCATAACTTTCCTGAAAATAAACAATCTCCAGTAGGATTTTTTTATATTGCGGGAAGATAATGCATGTTGAGGAAATGTTGAATTAATTTTAGTTTTGTTAAAAGTAACAGGTTATTTAATTGGAAGAAGCAGATCTGACAAGGGTTGGCATTTAATCTTGTTATGCAACTATGATAATTCATATATATGTCTGGACTAAAAACAATCCTATATATTAGAATAATAGATAGGGTATAGACATAATCATAACATTAAAAGCACACAAGTACTGCCCTATACGTATATCCAAAAAATGCAAAGTATCTAACCTTGTGTCTGATTGAAGAACATAGTTGGTCTAGAGTCATAGTAAACATGCAATGAAACCCTGAAAGGGAGGTATTAAATATGCTAAATTGTGAATTACAAGGGATGGTTTCTTATATGGTAGTTAGAAAGAGAGGAAAATACAAAACAAAAGGATGAGATATCAGTAAATCACGTTAAAAAATTAAGTGGAAAAATCTACTTTAGCTATTAGTATCATAGAGGACACCTTCAAACATTTTAATTGGATTCCTTGGAAAACCTCTAGGGAAGTTAAACCCCAAGATGCAATATGGCCTTTAATGCTCCCTTTGTATATGAGAGACAACCTCATTGTTAAGACCCCTTACACACTTAGGCATTAGATGCTCCTATCTGTTATATATGTGTGTGTGTGTTATAAATTTTTATGTAACACCCTCTTGGGAAAGTATGGGTGAGTTCTCACCAGCTTTGGATTGAGACAAATCATCATATCGCATAGCATAATAGGATGCGTCATCTTTGGGAGATAAATATGGAGGAGTGCTTTATCTTCTAGTGTCCCATGTATTACGAGATTAGAGATTGGTTTTGTTTTCATTTTATGGAGTTTCACAACTGTCTCTCTAACTTCTTTTGGTTTTTGTTTGTATGGAGTAGATTTATTTACAAATAAAATCATGAAAATTACAGAGAAATTTATCTTGTGATAATAGAATTAATGCTAAAAGAAAAACAAACTATATTATCTTCTTTCCATATCTTAAGAAACTGGAGGAGGAGGAAATACCAATGGTGGTGGCACCAAAGGAATCCTCCTTGTCATATGAGGTGATTTAGAAGGGACAATGTTTGCAGGAGAAGAAGAGGGTCATAACAATGCAATAAAAAAGTCATGCTTGGTAAAATTTTCTACTATTATACTTAAAAAAATACATCTCAAAGATCTGAGAAAAGAAAGGAAGTATACCTTTGACATGCCGATGATTTGGAGGGAAGTAAACATGATTGATGGTTAGTCTACTATAGGAATCAAGTTTCCTAAGATGATATAAAGGGACAATTAGATGGGAATGAAACCCACAATCCCCAAGAAAAAATTAATGTTGCCGAAAATGTTGCATATTTTTCTCAAAACCTTGAATCATTGGTTGCATGAGGACTTAAACCAGTGACATTTTCAAAGCAACCCTCAAAGCATGAAAATGGTAGCAGATCATCATCAATTAAGGAAAATTTTAGATGGGAAGAAAGTGTAGGAGATGCAACTTAATATTGAAAATTCCCATTTCACGATTTTTCCATTAATGAGATTTCCAAAATACACCAATGGCGCTACTTCAAGATAATGAAGATGAACTACATGAAATAAGGATACTGAGGGTAATTGTTCCCCATTTTTGTTGGTCACATATTTATATGAACAATGGAATAGTACTCGAGTACTTGATGGAGTCACCTGTCATGTTTTTTAGGTTTTTAAATGGGTTGTGTATATATTGGATATTGTTTTGTAACAATTTTGGAAAAACATTATAATTGTTTATAACATGTTTTTGTTTTTGTTTATATATGTGTTTATATGTTTTGTCTTATTACATTATAATTGTTTATGTATATGTGTGTTTATATAATATAATAATAAGGTTATATTATATGTTTTATTTGTATTATATAATCAATATACGATTTTTTAATAATATCATAGTAGGTGTCATGGTTGTGATAGTTCTATAGATAGTATTTATTGGGAAGTGTTGTGGGAGCTAGGGTGTGAACCTGATTGATGCTCTATGAATCGAGCGGTTATGGAGGGGAGATAGTGGGAAGACCCATCTTAAGTGATGCAGCTATGATTAAGATATAGTTTTTGTATTTTCTCAATCCAATGCAATATTGTTAAGTGGGATTGTTAATTCCCACTGATCTAAGAATTAGTGCAGAGCCTCGATATTATTGGAAGTGTCAATAAGATATTGGTTCATATATACAAATGTATATTCTAAGATTAATTTCTGTAAAACAATGTATATACAACATTATCATGTTAATTCAATTATTAGTTGTCCATGATGGGTTGATATAAACAATTCAAACAAAATATGAACGTGACCAATACTACGAGAAAAACACAATGACACCAATTTCACAACCATTAATGTGTGAACTTGAGAAACATGGTGAATGGATGCATATGGAGAATTAATGGAGGTTGTGAAATTTACAATTTTTAGCTAACATGACACAAAATACATGAACTTACTGAAACTTTAATAGACTACTGAGAGGGTCAAACGACCACAGTTTTATTCAAACAAAATATGAATGTAACTAGTGCGACGAGTTGAACACAATGACACCACCTTCATGACATGACCATTCCCAAAGAAAAAGGCGATAAATATCTAAGACTAAACTCAACTGACATATTATGATGACGCACATGATGCAACTTGATGGATCTATCAAAAGGATAAAACAAAAAAAAATTATGAAATAAGATATGGACATTATTATAAGCACGCTAAATTTGATATTATATGAATCCATATACAATGTTATAATTTACTAAATTTTAACACTACAAAGGGGGTCTTTGAATCCATCTGTAGTGTTAAAATTTAGTAAACTGTACAAATTCATTGTCAAAATTGCAAGTTTCCATTGTCAGAGTAATACAACTAACAATGACCAAATAAATGACCAATTCATATTCTTAATGTTATTGTTATGTGGTATTTTTTAGTTTAGTTACTTGTTATATGGTCATATATTTTATCCCATCACCCAATTGGTCATTTGTCTCGTAATTTTTAGTTGGCTCACTCAATTTTGGTCATCTATATGTTCAAAAAATTGTGGTGACCAATTTTTTTGGCCGCTTAGTCATTTATGTCTCATTTTATACTAGTTGATGCATTCCATATGGTATTAGATCGACCATGGAAGTGAACCCAAAGCATGGTGTATGACGACCACAATAATACGGTTACCGTCAAGAAAGACAACACGATATTTTGACTAATTCCCTTAGCCGAGGAGCCAAGTATCCAGGAAAGGAGAGTGGGTATTGGGAAAAGTGAGTGTGAATGTGTTCAGTCAAAGAGTTCTCAAAGGAGGAAATGAAGCAATAATGTTGCTTCACGGTTATTCCCAAGGGCCCGAGTGTTGATGGACCAACTAGAGATATCCCGACATATGTCGGAGAAGTGTTGTCAAATTTTGAAGGCATAATGATCGATGAGATGCCGACTGGATTTCCACTGACAAGAAGCATATCCAATCAGATCTACTTGATTCCAGGGCCGTTTCTGCTAAATAAGGTGTCACACCAGATGATGCCAACAGAGAATGTTGATTTGAACCAACATATTTAGGGTTTTCTAGATAGGGGGTTTATTAGAGAAATCCTAAGTCTATTTGTAGTACCAGCTGTATTAACACCTAAAAAAGGAGGAGAATGTAGGATGTGTACTGACTCAAGGGTTATCGATACAATCACCATCAAGTACATATTTTCATTTCCAAGAGTGGATGACTTGATTGACTGCTTGAGTGGAGCAACATACTTCACTAAGATCAACCTAAAGAGTGGAAACCTCTAGATCTGAATAAGGGACGGTGGTGAATGTAAGACATCCTTCAAGTCAAAGGAAGGATTGCATGAGTGTTCAGTTATACCATTTGGGCTGACCAATGCGAGAAGATCATTCATGAAGCTAATTAACGAAGTGCTGAAGCTGTTTCTGGGAAATTGTTTTCATTGTGTACCTCAATGATGTACTGATATTTGGTAATACAAGAGAATACCACTTGGCGCATCTTCTACAAGTCTTGTAAAATATTGAACTAAGAAAATTTGATGGTGAACTTACAAACTTGTTCCTTCATGAAGAAGGAGTTGTTGTATCTGGGGCTCATGATTTCCGGACAAGGTCTGAAGATGGACCGAGAGAATGTAAAAGTAATCTTAGAGTGGCCGGAGCCAATGGGAAACATCGAGGTGAGAATTTCCATGGACTTTCCATCTTTTACCAAAATTTCATTAAGGACCTTAGTTGATCAATATGTGCACCTTTGACGACATGCATGAGAAAGGGAGAGTTTAAATGGATGAAATAAACCCAATGAGATTTTTGGAGGATGGAGTAGAAGGTGACATAGAACCTGGTTTGAGCTCTTCCATATTTTGACAAAGTATTTCCAGTTGACTGTGACGTGAGTGGCTTAGCAATTGGAGTTGTGTTGAGCTAGGAGGACCTATCAATTTCATTATTTAGTGATAAGTTGGACGATGCCAAGTAGAAATATTTGAATTGTGACCTGGGAATTTATGCCATTATCCAAGTATTGAAGAAGTGGAGGCATTATCAGTTTCCCAAGGAATTTGTCTTATTCACCGACCATCAAGCTCTAAGGTACCTAAACACCTAGACAAAGTTGAATTAGAGGCACATGAAGTGGGTTGAGTTCTTTCAGAGTTATAATTTTGTGTTGAGACAGAAGTCATGGAAGACTAACAAGGTAGTTGACACGTTAAGTCAAAGAGTCATGTTGTTGGGGAAGAGTAAAGTCGATAGGGTTAGAGTCGATGAGTATTTTTTTGATGCATGGAAAGCATCAAAGGAACCATGGATTGGAGAAAGAAATACATACTTGGATTATTTTATCCAAGAAGGTTACTTGGTCAAGGGGCATTAATTATGCATCTCTAGAGGATAGGTGAGGGAGAACCTGATCAGGTAGTTTCATAGTGGAGGATTAAGAGGACACTTTGGAATCGACAAGACCAAGGAATTGGTTGAGGAGAATTATTATTGGCCAGAACTGATGAAGGATGTGAAGAAATAGATCCAACAATGTTGAGTGTGCCAATATGCCAAAGAAATAATTCAAAATACGAGACTGTATGCACTGTTAATATTTATGACTGTCCCATGGGAAGATATCAGGATGGACTTTGCGTTGGGATTGTCATATATGTAGCATGAGAACGAATCCATATTTTTGGTAGTCGATATATTTTTCAATATGGATCATTTTATTCCATGTCGAAAGCACTACAACAAAACCCTATGATTAACGTCTCTTTTAACTTCCTTTTTAGCGTCCATTATCACTTTTAGTGTATTTTTCATCATTTTTTGGACAAAGTGGACGCTTTTCCACGGGATGGCGCTTTTAATGGCGTTATTTGCGTCCCTTTTTAAAATTTGGCGGTATTTTGGACGCTAATTAGCATCTCAATTATTGTCCCAATTAGCGTCCCTATTAGCATCCCAATTAGTGTCCTAATTAGCATCCCAATTAGCATCCCTTTTTAAAAGATGACACTTTTTTGGATGCTAATTAGCATCCCAATTAACGTCCCAATTAGCGTCCCAAGTAGCATCACAATTATCATCCCAATTAGCATCCAAATTAACATCCCAATTAGCGTCCAAAAAAACATCCCATAAATGCCAAGAATTGCCTCCAAAAAAACGTCCTGAATAACATAACACCATATATTAATCCGTGGTTAGCGACAGGAATTGTGCCATGAATTTTGGCAAGAAAAACATCCACCATAGTGCCAATTATAGATACAGGTATTGTGCCTATAAAACATCCAACATAGTTCCAGGTGTAGATGCAGGTATATCGCTTGGAATAATGCCAGAAATTTCGAAAGGAACCGAGCTAGGAATTGTGTTCAGAAAACGTCTGTCATAACATTAGATATATTAATGTCAATGTCGATGATCATGATTTGAATGTGGCAGTGCTTTTGGATATTGATTTACCATAGTGGCACCTAAATGATCGTAATCATGGAACTTTTATATCTTGATTAATCCTAATGAGGGATAAATTACCTTAATGTTACCTAAATTGTTCTAATGGCATCCGAGTGTCCCCAACAACATTTAGTAGACACTAATGCCATCCGATTGGCCCTAGTGGCAGTACTAGTTCATTTACATGTAGTAAGTAACATTGAATTTAAGTGCAACTAGTTGTTCAAACCAAACTATTCTTGATTTGAGCTCAAAGCACTTTTGGAAATAAGGGTATGTTGTGTCCCTAATGAAACCAAAGATTGGAATAATTACAAAAATCATTCATATACTTATTGTATATGTTAGATATTTGGGTCTCATAGTCTATTCATGGCCTAATAGCCAATAAAGGTTATTTTGTATACCGAGGCACACTTGTAGTGTATGTATTTTCACACTCAAGGCTAATTATGCACATATCTTAACCATTGTAGTGTCACACTTAATTTTATGTGTGATAGAACCAGGAAACCCATAATCATTAATGTCATAATTATAACCTCCCACTATCATTGATGGAACGTGTTAAATTTATTTCCATAAGTAGCATTTTCCTTAGCTTAGTTGCATGATTGTGTCTTTCCCACTAGGGGACTAAGATTTAGGTTGATTTCCTTATATGTTCATGTGTTTTCCCTTCCCCTTTCCTATTTATGGTCCTTAATATATGGATTTTCCTTGGATCTACAATTTGTGGACTTGAGAACAATTTCAGGGTCAATGCCCCACATATTTTCTAGAAATTATATGATAAATGCCATAAATGAAATATGTATGCTACTACTAGACATAGGGTAAAGTGGAGGAGGTGATAAAGATGATGAAAGATAGGGTATTAAAAACAAAGAAAGGGTGCAGCTAGATTAAGATAAACAACAAGGTTCATACATTCTATGTGCGAGACAGATCACACCCACAATCAGAGGAAATATATACAATGTTGGAGAGCTTAACAAGGAAAATGAAGCTTGCAAGGTATTCACCTACCCCAAGTTTAGTGCTGGGTGATGTGGAATAGGAGGAAGATGCACACATTTGCTTGTGGCCATACAAGATGACGATTTATTTTTGGTCAGGTTTTATTCACATAACCACTATGATGCCTACGAGTTATTAGATTTTGTGTTGGGCATAGTTCAGGGTTCAAACCTAACTGGGTACTTACTCGGCATTCACTTTCACTCCATAGGTCACATTCATATTTAAAGGAGGGCTCTTCGTTGTTGGAGAACATGACAGGGGATATGGAAAAATGTTGGAGTGCCCAGGTCCTTATCCTCGGGAACCGTTGGTGAATATAAAAGGAAAAAATAAGGTTTCATCTTTAACTTATTGGATTTCAGAATATTTTATCACTTGTATTTGATATTCTTGAGGTATCTGTTGTTTGTGTAGGTGATATTCTTGAGCTGTCTATTGTTTATCACTTGCATTTCATTTCATTGCCTAGAACTTATACTCTTGTTGTTTGTGCAGGTTCTAGAGACTTCTGATACACTAGGAGAAGTTACAGAAAGTGTTGATTAATATGTTGATGGGTGTACAATATCAACAGGAAAATTATTTTGCAGGTAAGAACAGTCTGTGATGAATTTTTAGGGTTTTCTATCTCTCAAGGTTGATTCAAAGAATGGTTGTTATAACTCACGACTAAGGATCTAAGGTTTCTCTTACTCTTTTCCTAGTGGATGTTGGTAAGATCTTTTAATTTTCTTATTTGATGTTGTTATTGTGAACCTTAAGAAAATAAAGTTAGGGATTTACTTGCAACTTGTCAATCTTATTTGAGGAGACTTTCCTCTTGAAGGAGATCTACATAGTAGGGCCTAGAAGTTCATTGTTTGCCTTAATTAGGCTAAGGCTACTTTGACCTATATAGGGTTATTAGTCTTTTCTCTAATTGGTAAATCTTGAAAGACAAATTGAAAAGGGACATTAACCTTGATCTCTTATTTCCCTACGGTTAAGGAATAAACCCCTTCTCTTCTTAAATTTGATCAAAACTTTGTTGTACATATTTCAAAATTATGAAAAAAATATTTGGAAAAACCGTAAAAATGTAGAAATCATATTTAAAAAAATATCGTGAATTTTGGAATTGTGTTCCATTGGAAAAGTGTGCCCTAGTAGGTGTCTTGGTGAATTCCCAAGGGCACGTCTTTCCTGTTGCTTTATTGAAAAATATTCCATGTTTTTAGTTATCTAGGGTAGTTTTCAGATCTGGTATAACAGATACAAAAGGTACATCAGTCAAATCAGCAAGCCTTGAAAACCTAAAAAGGCAAGGAAAAGGCCTAGGATTGACCCTTTGGGGGTTGGACATTTGTTGGAAAGTTTTAGGTGGGTCCACCATCTATTTTGAGGCTAATAAGGGTTTAAACCATATCTAGTTAGTTATTTCCAGATCTAATTTACTAATTTAGTGGCTTCTCTTACCCTCCTGAGGTATGACCCTTACCTTAATCCTCGGGGTACATCTTATATGGTAAGTTGGCATTATTTTGGCTAATTTTTCATCTATTTCTGAATTGTTATTGGCTGTTGTAATTTCATAATAGAAGTAATATATTGTGGTTATCTATTCTAGAATTGATTATAAAGTACTTACTCCTACCTTTTGCTAGATGGATGGCCAAACAATGGTGGTGAATCGATTCCTTAAATTGTATTTATGCACATATGATGGGTATAAGCAATCCAAGTGGTAAAAGTGGATACAGATCTGTAATGTCCCAAGAAAAATGTTAATTGTTCCCTTGGTTGACTTTGGGCATGGTTTTTCTCACAACCTTCTCCTAACTTCCTTACAATCCTACTAATTGACTGATGTAGTTTTTCCTTCTCTAATATTGGGCTTCCAGACCTTGTGTGGGAGAGATTTGGCTCACAACTTTTCATAAACACTTTACTAGCCAACTGCTGTAGCTTATGGTGGAAGCAAACTGCCTTGAATATTTGTCAAACACTTTAAATGGAAACTGTTGTAGGTTTCGTGTGACTGTTTGAACCATATGGGATTATCATTATGGATTTTGACTGCATTTTTGGTGAGGTTGAGCATGATAATTGGTGGTATCTCTTACAACTAGACAAGTAGTATTTAACATAGTGTAGTTAGACAAGAAGAATAGTAGACTTGAACATGTAGTACTAAAGAAAATCAGCTTGGTTTTTATTACCACCCTTCCACAAATTTGGAATGGAAATGGATGGAACTTACAACATGCATCTAGTTCCTTTGACTACTTGGTAGTTAGGCAAAGTACTCATGTCCCAAATGGAATGTTGAACAAGTAATTAACTCTACGAATTACTCATGTAGCAAACGCTAACAAAGTAATTAAATCTACAAAGATGTTGAAATATGAATTCCATGTATGTTTATACTAAAATCCTAATGATTTGCATTAAATATCCTAAATTTACAGTTCATTTTTGGCAAGAGTTGTTTTCAAGATGGACTTTGCAAGGAACATCCTTCAATATGAGTTCAACTTTCCATCTGTAGATAGATGTCCAAACTGAGGTGGTGAATCGATTCCTTAAATTGTATTTATGCACATATAATGGGTTTAAGCAATACAAGTGGTTAAAGTGGATACAACTCTGTAATGTCCCAAGAAAAATGTTAATTATTCCCTTGGTTGACTTTGGGCATGGTTTTTCTCACAACCTTCTCCTATAATTCTTTACAATTCTACTAATTGAGT
Organism: Pseudotsuga menziesii; assembly: GCA_001517045.1. Lineage (NCBI taxonomy): Eukaryota > Viridiplantae > Streptophyta > Pinopsida > Pinales > Pinaceae > Pseudotsuga > Pseudotsuga menziesii. The sequence goes on along the minus strand of LPNX010260165.1, from coordinate 10,408 downwards.
GTTGTAGGTTTCCCCTGATTTTAACATTTGGATCCTCATGGCATATATCCAAATGATCACTCTTTTCTTCAATGCATGCCCAATCCAGTTTATTATAAATAGTGCACAACCATTGTGATTGCATAAAATCTGAATGGCTACATTACTCTTCCCCCTTCACGGTTCTAGCAGTGATGTTGTTCAATATATTTAGCATGGCATTCATGTCTACAAGCTAGCCATTCTCATTCAGTATTAGATCTCTGCCTCTGCCTCTGCTTTCCAGAATCAACCCTCCAATGTATGCCTTTTGCAGAAATTGTGTTAAGGTGAAAATCTATCAAGGTTACAAAAGTAGCCGTGAGAAATGATGTTGCTATTACAAAAAGCTCGAAATGCTAGGGTTCTGTCTCTTCATATTAGACCTGTAAAGCATGCCACTATGTCTTGTTCATGCTCAATTGGATGCCAAACATGGTGGTTTGACTGGTAGACTTAGTCCCCTTTCATCTTTAGATCTGGGAATGAAGTAAAGTTTGGGGCCACAATCAGAAAGGAAATTGGTTTTCATTTGGTAAAGTTGACTCAGAATGACATTAAGTCAAGTGTTTTTCATATCCCAGATTGTAAGCAAAAGATCCATGCCAAAGATAGCTCTGAGAGATCTAGGATGCTTGAGATTGCATATGGATTTACTTCTACTGTGTCCATTCCCCGACTCATCAATTTTCTAATTCACATTTTCATTCTCATATGCTTTAGTTGAAAGAAGCATATTATATAATATGCAACAGGAAAGGATTGGCCGGGGTACCATCTCCATATTGTGTTTCTTAATCTTTGTTTGTAGAAGTTTCCATGTGTTCCTCATTTTTTCAAGAGCACACCCCACAACATTCTGTGTGTAGGACAGCTTGAAGTTAAAGAGTATTTGTTCATCAGTTAGTTTCCCTGAAAAATGCACAATCAACCAGGGTTGGATTGGATAGCAATTATCCCCATTGATGTACTCTCTCATGTCATAACCCCCAAAGGGTACCACAGGACCATTAATTCTTGCACCTTCCTCACACATTCTATAAAAGGAATAATTCCTTAATAGACCAACATCTTTAAGAGACCCAGGCCAACCTGTGGAAATGTCAAGGAAGCACAAATTACTATCTACAATGGGTTGAACAAGTATACTGTAATTATGTTCACAGTTATGCCAATCAGTGGATGAATCTTTGTATGAAAGCTCAAGTTTAACATGGGTTGCGTCTATTTCCCCACATCAATTTGGGAAGCCCTGTTTAAGGCTGAATCCATCCTTAATATGCTCAAGTGAAGTTGCATCTGTTGGCCATTGTAGACTTCCCATAATCAAACAACTCACTGACAGTTAACATTGCCATGCCACTTGATAGGTGTAAGATGGCCATGGCTACTTGATTCTCAATTGACAATACCATGAAGGTTGTAATGATTCCACCAATTCATTTCCTGAGGCTTGACATAGCACTCCATTGGAATTTTTCCATCCCAGTCTGACATGTTCAATTCATATGATGTAAGAATGCATTGTTTTGAAACAAAGTTTACAACAGTGATATCCATTGTTGTATCCTCTTCTATATCTTCATTAGTGTAATGATTGACCTCTTTGAGTATTGTGGAGTATGGAGGAGCATTCTCAAGCAACCCTGTCATGTATTCACTCGTAGTTGAATCCTGAAGTAACGACAATGCTTGTAATGATACCTTCACCCACCACAAGCCCTTTAAATGCCTGTCTCAATTGTTGGGCCATGGTAATGGTAACTAAAACACACATCCCTTAGAGATTCAGAGGCATGGAGTATGCTGGAAATGTGCATCATCAGTTTTGCCTGCAAACTAAACCAATGCTCTGTTCCACACCTAGAAGCCCTTGGGAAAATTTTGGCTTAACCATAACTTGATTTTGTAGCTCTTATTAATTCATTAATTTTAGGAAATAGACATCTCTGTCCTGTAAAGCAATTTTGATTTTCGAATCTACAGGTTACAAGTGATGGCAAGTGCAAGAGAAAGCTTCCAGCCCCAAATAAAACAAAATTGCTTTAAGGAAACATGCACCATAACAATGAACCATAAGAGAGTGTATCAAGATCAATCAAATTTCCTAGCCCACATATTCCATGAACATCCATAAGCTAGCAGAATCACTCCTATGGCATCAACAAAATTTGAATTATGAACCAGTGTCAAGAACCTATCTCATCCATCCACGTGTAACCCTCAATATGCTGTTGGTTTCCTGCTGTCATGAGAGTTTTAGATCTGCTCCCAAGAAAACACTGAAATATCCCCATGAATGCTCAAACCTTCAAGCGTCCTCCATATCTAAACTAGGATTGAATATTATTCTATGCTCACAAGATCTTTGCATGGTTGATCCATGCTTGTCCAAAATTCAATTAGATGCTTCCCTGGATTTGAATATTAGCAAATGATATCAACTAGGTGCCCATAAATTCTTGCAAGGTCTGAAAAGGTATCAAAATTTACCCCATACAAACAGGGGGTAACAGAGGGTAACCTTACTCTGTTGTCCTAAGAAAATTTACCCCACTATCTAATTGGACTTTGCAGCGAGGTTCAATGGCATTAAAGTTATTTTCAATTCAAGCTGTAACTTATTTTCAAATGTCATCTTGTTATAGGCCTTGTATATTCCATAGTTAATCAATGAGGGTACCAAGTACTTTGATTAACCATATTAGATTTGTATTTTCACCTAGTATCATGAGCAATTTCATTATCTAGTATCATCATACATTTGTGTTTATTTGTTTTGTATTACTTTAAATATTTAATCCAGAGATGTCTTACACATTTTGATGATGTGATACACTTCCCCATTGATCTCTTTCATTCATCTATGAACATCAATATAAGTTATGTTTTGTTTTCTATAAAACTGGTTTCCCTAGTTTCTATTCTATTTTGTTGAATTTAAACTTCTCCAATATTGGGATTCCAAACCTTGCATGGGAGAGATTTGGCTCACAAATTTTCGCAAGCACTTTACTAGCCAACTGTTGTAGCTTGTAGGTTTTGTGTGACTGTTTGAACCATATGGGATTATCATTATGGATTTTGACTGTATTTTTGATGAGGTAGAGCATGATAATTGGTGGTATCTCTTACAACTAGACAAGTAGTATTTAACATAGTGTAGTTACACAAGAAGAATAGTAGACTTGAACATGTAGTACTAAAGAAAATCAACTTGGTTTTTATTACCACCCTCCCACAAATTTGGAATGCAAATGGATGGAACTTGCAACATGCATCTAGTTCCTTTGACCACTTTGTAGTTAGGAAAAGTACCCATGTCCCAAATGGAATGTTGAACAAGTAATTAACTCTACGAATTACTCATGTAGCAAATGCTAACAAAGTAATTAAATCTACAAAGATGTTGAAATCTGAATTCCATGTCTGTTTATACTAAAATCCTAATGATATGCGTTAAAGATCCTAAAGTTACAGTTCATTTTTGGCAAGAGTTGTTTTCAAGCTGGAATTTGCAAGGAACATCCTTCAAGATGAGTACAACTTTCCATCTGTAGATAGATGGACAAACTGAGGTGGTGAATCGATTCCTTAAATTCTATTTATGCACATATGATGGGTATAAGCAATCCAAGTGATTAAAGTTGATACATCTCTGTAATGTCCCAAGCAAAATGTTAATTATTCCCTTGGTTGACTTTGGGCATGGTTTTTCTCACAACCTTCTCCTATAATTCCTTACAATCCTACTAATTGACTGCTATAGGTTTTCCTTCTCCAATAGTAGGCTTCAAGACCTTGCGTGGGAGATATTTGGCTCACAACTTTTCACAAGCACTTTACTAGCCAACTGCTGTAGATTATGGTGTAAGAAATCTACCTTGAATCATTGGCAAACACTTTAAATCGAAACTATTGCAGGTTTTGTGTGACTGTTTGAACCATATGGGATTATCATTATGGATTTTGACTACATTTTTGGTGAGGTAGAGCATGATAATTGTTGGTATCTCTTACAGCTAGACAAGTAATATTTAACATAGTGTAGTTACACAAGAAGAATAGTAGACTTGACCATGTAGTAGTAAAGAAAATCAGCTTGGTTTTTGTTACCACCCTTCCACAAATTTGGAATGCAAATGGATGGAACTTGCAACATGCATCTAGTTCCTTTGACCACTTTGTAGTTAGGTAAAGTACTCATGTCCCAAATGGAATATAGAATAAATAATTAACTCTATGAATTACTCATGTAGCAAATGCTAACAAAGATGTTGAAATCTGAATTCCATGTATGTTTATACTAAAATCCTAATGATTTGCGTTCAATACCCTAGATTTAGAGTTCATTTTTGGCAATAGTTGTTTTCAAGCTGGAATTTGCAAGGAACATCCTTCAAGATGAGTACAACTTTCCATCTGTAGATATATGGCCAAAATGAGGTGGTGAATTGATTCCTTAAATTGTATTTATGCACATATGATGGGTATAAGCAATCCAAGTGGTTAAAGTGGATACAACTCTATAATGTCCCAATCAAAATGTTAATTGTTCCCTTGGTTGACTTTGGGCATGGTTTTTCTCACAACCTTCTCCTATAATTCCTTACAATCCTACTAATTGAATGATGTAGGTTTTCCTTCTCCAATATTAGGCTTCCATACCTTGCGTGGGAGAGATTTGTCTCACAACTTTTCACAAGCACTTTACTAGCCAACTACTGTAGCTTATGGTGGAAGCAATCTACCTTGAATATTTGTCAAACACTTTAAATGGAAACTGTTGTAGGTTTCATGTGACTGTTTGAACCATATGGGATTATCCTTATGGATTTTGACTGCATTTTTTGTGAGGTAGAGCATGATAATTGGTGGTATCTCTTACAACTGGACAAGTGGTATTTAACATAGTATATTTACACAAGAAGAATAGTACACTTGAACATGTAGTACTAAAGAAAACCAGCGTGGTTTTTATTACCACCCTCACACAAATTTGGAATGCAAATGGATGGAACTTGTAACATGCATCTAGTTCCTTTGACCACTTTCACACCACTTTGTAGTTAGGCAAAGTACTCATGTCGCAAATGGAATGTTGAGCAAGTAATTAACTCTACGAATTACTCATGTAGCAAATCCCAACAAAGATGTTGAAATCTGAATTCCATGTGTGTTTATACTAAAATCCTAATGAGGAATAATCATATTTGTAATGGAATTTGAATGAATGGTAAAGTATTGCTTGGTTTTGTAGTTTTGTATTATACGTGTTGGTCTATAATCTCACACCTTTTGTCTCAATTGGTATGGTTTTGATTCCACTATTTTAAATTCCTTAATGTTTTGAAGCATTATTAAATAAATTGGATCAAACCTTTAGCATGTCCTTATTAAAAACCGAGCATCTTCACTACCATTGATTAAGTTTAGATAAGATAACCTTAGTTTTTTTTTAAATAAAATCATATTAGTTGAACTTTCATAAAAGATAGACTAGACAACTTTCATAGTTTTGTTTTCATTTAGAAAGAATCATGTTAATTTCAACTTTCACTTGAGATGTAAAGTTTAAGTTCAATGTTTCTTCAATAACTCTAAAAGTAGTTAGCATATATTTGAAGAAGAATTTGGCCTAAACATTGTATTGTCTTGTAAAGCATAATTTATTTTATTCATTCTAGATGTTGTCACGGGCCATTCTAAGTTGATACTCATACGGGTAGGCTTGTTCTCTTCTCAAGTTACATGGGTCAGCCAATGGCATTTCAGGGTTTGGTTCCTTGCCTCTATGTCTTCCTCTATTGTGATATGAAAATGTATGGTGTACATGTGTGTGTATGCATGGTTGAGGATACAATATGTGTGGTTACTATATGTTGATGAGATGATGTTTATATTCATGGTTGGAAAACTCGTGAGAATGCATAAATGATCACACTAATATTTGCAATATAACACAGAATATGCATTATGTAATGAAATTGTTACTAATGTTTTAAATTGATTATTTCTTGGTATTTGTAGAAAAACAGTGAAGGTAACAAAGCTGATTATACTGATTATGTTTCCACCGATGTACCTGAGAAAGATATCACTAATAATGATACAGTTGGATCAAATGAAAATGATGATGGATATGATGTTGGGATAGATGATGATGATGGTAGCCATTGATGCTTCTATTGAGATTGTGGATGTTTTTTACTTTCTCCATGCTACTAGACACATATTATTATTTTTGTGATTATCCAAGTTCATATTACATTTTGGGTCATTTTGATTTGTATGAAAATTTATGTTGACATATAAACTTGGATTACTGTTGATAAATTTTGATTTTTAATATTTATTGTGATATTGATATTTTCACTATATATTGTTCACTTGTTATTTTAACCTTAATACGATTATCTGTATGATAGATTATTGATGTGATGATGTTTTATAATTTCACTTATTTTGACTGAAAAATAATGTTGATGTTATCATTATTATATTTTGAATTTATATATATCGGAAGTTGTTGATGACCTTTTAATAGAAAATTAATATTACTATTTTGGATAAATGTTGCATGTTTCTCTTAAATTTATTCATAAATGCTATGCAATTAACCTCAATAATTGTATCTACAATTAAATTGAATGTTTCATTATGTTATTTAAGAACCATGAAGTAAATGATAAATGAGAACCATTGAAATTAATGAATAATTATAATAATTTGATATAATAAAAATAATAGCACACAATTGGATATGGTTGTAGGTGTTAAATAACAAGTCTATTGTGGTGCTAATAAGGAAGAAAAGACATGAGCTAAAATGGAATCCCACTATGTTCTACATCTAGAAGCAACATTGGTTGCAAAACTTGGTGCTAAAACATGGTGCAAAATGGGATGCTAAAGTGGTAGCAAAAATGGATGCAAATATGGTGCTAACGGAGATACCATTTAGGAAGCAAAAGTAGACACTCTCTAGGGAAGCAATAACGGACGCTCTATAGGAAGAAAAAGTAGATACTCTCTAGGGAAGCAATAACGGACGCTCTATAGGAAGCAAAATAAGACGTTATTTAGGAAGCAAAGTTGGACGTTATTTTGGAAGTAAAACGTGGTGCAAAATGATATGTTATTTAGGAAGCAAAGTTGGATGTTATTTTGGAAGAAAAGTTGGACGTTATTTAGGAAGCAAAGTTGGATATTATTTTGGAAGTAAAATGTGGAAGAAAAATATGACGTTATTTAGGAAGCAAAGTTGGACGTTATTTTGGAAGTAAAACATGGTGCAAAATGTGATGCTAAAGTGGTAGCAAAAATGGATGCAATATTGGATGCAAATATGGTGCTAACTAGGATGCCATTTAGGAAGCAAAAGTGGATGCTCTCTAGGAAGCAATAACGGGTGCTCTATAAGAAGCAAAATAGAACGTTATTTAGGAAGAAAAGTTGGACGTTATTTTGGAAGCAAAAAAATAGACGCTATTTTGGATGCCATAAAGGATGCTATCTAGGACGCAAAAAAGGATCCTCTTTGAGACGCTTTAAGTTTTGTCCATGACGCGTCCCATTTAGTGTCTAGTTTAACCACTCAATGTAAAAAAAATTACACTAAAAAGGGACGCTAAATGGGACGCTAATTCCAGGATTTGTTGTAGTGAAGACAAGTTATGCCACCGACATTGTTGTACTATTTTCCAGATAAGTTGTAAGGTTGCATGGGTTTCCAAAGAGAATCACTTCAAGCAGAGATACCATGTTCATGGGTCATTTCTAGAGAACCCTGTGGAGTAATATTAACACAAAATTGCAGTTCAGTTCTACATACCATCCACAGACTGATGGGAATAGTAAAGTCATGAACATGAGGTTGAGAATTTTCTAAGATGCCTAAGTACTGATTGACCGAAGCAGTGGGAAAATGTGTTGGTGCAGGGAGAATTCATGTACAACACTTTGGTAAAACAGTCAACGAGAGTGAGTCCATTAAAAATTGTGTAAGGGAGAAGTACACATGGGGTAACTAACTTAGTCGACATGCCAAAAGGGCTGAAGAGTGCAGAAACATAATCGTTTGCTTACCACATGAAGGAAGTGCAAGACAAGGGAAAGTGACAACTTGAGAAGATTAATATGGCCTACAAGTTGAGAGTTGATCAGACGGGATGACTGCATTTATTTACCGAAGGCGACTTAGTGTACATGCACCTGAGGAAGCAAGGTCCCGAAGAGGAACACATAACAAGTTGAAGCTGAAGAAGATTAGTCCATGTAAGATCCTGAAGGAGATCTCAGACAATGGATATGTGTTGGATATGTTGAAAGGATTGGGTGCATCATCGACGTTCAATGTTTCTAACCTATACAAGTTTGAAGAAGCGTTGACAAGAAGTAGTGAGACAACTGTGAACTAGAAAGAGGAGATACTAGTTCATATAACATAAGAAGTCCCAAAAGTACTTGATGAATGGGAAGTTGGGAATACCTAGAGGAAGTGATGTGGATCTCAGAGGAAAGGATTAAGGAGTTGGAAAATCATGAGCACGGTTCTTTTTAACCAAGGGAGATTGTTGCAAGGGTATCAGGGCCCAAGGAAAATCATCGTGGATAGATGACATAAGTTCCTAGAAGATAGACATGACCTCAAATGCAATGGGAAAAAAGTCAACGGGGAAATGATTAGAGTAAGTTCTAAGGATTCTGATAAGGAGCGGTCAATGACAGTAGACAAGGATGACATAAAGTGCAAGAAACAATTGAGGATGATACCGAACAATGGAAAAAAAGGAAGTCATGAGCTAAGCGAATGAGGTCTAGACAAAAAACTGACCAAAATCCATAAAGTCAAGGCATAGAGCCACTGGAGTAGATGGGGTAGTTGAAATAGTTACAAGAAAGTTATGGCGATTGTTGTAGAATGTCAGATGGTGAAACATGCTGAGGGGAGCCACGTCAAGTATTTAATGAATTATGTTTGTGCCTAGGAGTGTGTGAAACTTCTATAAGGAGATCCGAAGGACTGGGAACCAAGATAAGCTATAAATACCATTTGATGTTTAGAAAATTGGACTTTTTCTAGTCTTGGCAGGAGAATATTGGAGAAATTTGAGTGTGGAGGATTTCGATGTACAACCCGAGAACTAAGAGTGTGATAGTGTCGATGTTTATTATGAGCGATCTGAACTTAGAATTTCATTGTAAATTCATTTGTAAACATATTGTTTCATTTAATTGAAAGCCATAATCCTTGGAAATTGGTCTATGTTGTGTGATTGTTTTTTGCTTTCGTTATGTTGTGTGATTGTTTTTTGCTTTCGTTATGTATACTGATTTACAGTCGACGCACCTAGTTCGCGTCCATGTTATGGTCCATAATTTATTAATATAAAATAACCTTGAAGGTAGGGACTTTACAAAGATTTTATGAAGGAATCAGCTGATATTTGCTTGCCTCTCAAGGTTGGGAAACCTCTCAATGACCTAAACTCATAATACAACATTCTTCTAGGTTTCTCATAAAAAGGACACCATGATTACTTATAACTAACAAGAAAATTCGAATCACAACAAAATTTTAACTAAGGAGTGGATCTTCTTTAATGGGGTGGGCCCATTAGATGACTATTCAATACTATAATGGGGTGGGCCCATTAGATGACTATTCAATACTAACTACCATAATTATGGACCTTATTAATAATAACAATATAGTAGAACGAGTCCACCTTACTTTGAATGGCCTCCATTATTATTACTCTAATTTTCCCTTCAACTTCCCATTATACCAATAAAAAAGATCATAAAAGAAAAAGTGGTAGAGAGAAATGCAAGTAATAGAATAGAAGTTACATAAACTGAAAATTTGCAAAAGTAGAATAGAGACTTCTTGGATAGATTAAGTGTGTCCCCATACACACTAGATATGGATTTAAAAAGTTAACTTAAGTTGCATTCAAAGTTTTATATTTATTACAATTTATTTATTTTTATATTTATTATAATTTATTTATTTTTATATTTTATTTTATTAAAAATATAAACATTATAAGAATATTTAAATATTTTTTAATATTTTTAAATTTATTAATAATAATTAATTAGTATAGATTTATTTTAAGCTTGGATGAGCGATCTAATTTCTTGAAATGTAATTTTATTATTAGAAATCTTTAAAAATAAAGAAATCTAGATATCAGTAGTATCTTAGTAGATATATCAGTGGTATCTTAATAGATATGGATTTAAGATAAATCTATGATGATTTTAAATTCTTTTACTATGACAAAAAATATTTTAATTTCAGTTTTATTTTATAATAAAAAATTAATAATTATAAATCTTTTTTATTCATTTTAATATATTCAAAATCTTGCCAAGAATTTTT
>LPNX010260100.1:2607-62562 GCA_001517045.1 Pseudotsuga menziesii | reverse complement strand
TTGTCTATGCTATTTGGTTCTCTTCTTATGGATTTGTGAGCTTCGTTCATGCTCTTTATGCAATTCATGTTAACGTCATAGAGTAGCAAAGATCTTGTTTCCGGATCATTCAGCCCAAATGATGTTGAGATAACAGAAATTGCATCCGGGAAACTCATTGCAAAAGGCCTTGCAAATCATCATGCAAAAGCCTATGAGTTCTCTCACTTTGTTGAGGATGCAAAGCCCAACGCTCTGCTAACTCATGGAAATGAGGTTAGTAGGTTGTGGCATGAGAGGTTTGGCCATCTTAATTTCAAATATTTGCAGCAATTACAGAAAAACTCCATGGTTGAAGGCCTCCCGATCATCAAGGCAACCACGGGAGTCTGCAAGGGTTGTGTGATTGGAAAACACCCTGAGCATAAGTTCGATCGGGGGAAGGAAAATCGAGCTATAAGCATACTGGGGCTGATACATTCTGATATCAACATTCCAATGCATATCACATCCATGAATGGATCAAGGTACCTCCTTACCTTTATTGATGATTTTTCAAGGTATACATGGGTTTTCTTTCTCAAAAAGAAATCAGAAGTATGTGAAAAATTTTCTGAATTGAAGGCCTTGGTCGAAAATGCCTCTGGGCTTAAGATCAAGATCTTGATATCTGATAATGGACTGGAGTATGTCAGTAATGAGTTTCTATACATTTGCTCCCAAAGTGGTATTCAGGTCCAAAATTCAATTCCATACACTCCCTAGCAGAACGGAGTAGCGAAAAGGAAGAACTGGTCTCTCAAAGAGATGACCACCTGTATGTTGGAGTCAAAGAAGCTTGCTGCAAATTTGTGGGCAGAAGCCATGCATGCTATAGAAAACATTCAAAACACGGTGCCACATTCATCAGTGAAAGGAAATACTCCTTTCAAATCATACTTCAGACACAAGCCAGATGTGTCGAACCTACGGGTGTTTGGGTCCACTGCATGGGCCCGGATTCTGCTTGATAAAAGAAGGGATTTGCAACCGCAGAGCATAGAATGTCTGTTTATTGGGTATCCTGATGAATCTAAAGGATTCAAGCTGCTGGATATCAAGACCAAATAGATCATCATCAAGAGAAGTGTCAAGTTCGATGAGCCTCTTTAGGAGGTGGAACTAGTGAAGGAGAAAACTGCTGAAATTCCTTCCTATTCCACTGAATATTTGGATGATGAAATTGGGGTTGATGACCCTGATTTGGATCCTATGATTTCTGATATCAGTGTGCATCAATAATTAGATACTGAATCAGAACCTGAAGTGCAAAATCATCTTCCTACATGGGCCCAAAAGACACTCTCCTCCACAGGAGACAACATTGGAAATCCGGATGATCCAAGGAGAACCCGGTCTGATTTCCAAAGAGCAGGTATTGTGCTCTCTTGTTCTGATAATTTGCTGTCTGAAACTTGCTATTTGATGATTAGTTCAGATCCAAAATCCTACTACCATTCTGGGAATGACCCGAGATGGCAAGTTGCCATGGATGAAGAGATGAATTCTCTTCAGAAAAACACTACTTGGGAGCTAGTTTCTCTTCCTCCAAGAAGGAAATTGGTTCAATGCAAGTGGGTGTTTCAGACAAAGGTTGTTGTTGATGGAAGCACATAAAAATATAAGGCAAGGCTGGTAGCAAAAGGTTTCTCTCAGGTCCAAGGAGTGGACTACCATGAGACCTTTGCACCGGTTGCAAAAATGGACTCCATCTGCCTTGTTTTGGCTATTTCCGCATCCAAGCACTGGGAGGTGCATCACATGGATGTTAAGTTAGCCTTTCTGCATGGAGATCTTCATGAGGAGATATACATGAAGCAGCCTGGGGGCTACATTACTGATCCATCTTTGGTTTGCAAGCTAAAGAAGTCACTATAAGGGTTAAAACAGGCCCCAAGAGAGTGGTATTCCAAGATGGATGCCTTCCTTCTCTTGCAAAACTTTCAGAGATGTAGATCAGATCCAAATGTGTATTTACAGCAAAATGATGGTCATCTAATTATCATTGTTTTATATGTTGATGAATTACTGATCACAGGTAGCACAATTGCCTCCATTTCAGAAATCAAAACTGTTTTCCACAATGCCTTTGAAATGAGTGATTTGGGGCTTCTAAAACAATTTTTGGAGCTCGAAATCGAGCAAAATTCTGATGGGATTATGGTCACTCAGTCCAAATACATTTCAGACCTATTAGTCAAGTTTAACATGGCTGAATGTAGGCCTACACCATTCCCTTTCCTTTCAAGGATCAGCCTTGAAGAAGGAAAAAGCACACCTCCCGTGGACTGCACTATCTATCGACAGTTGATTGGTAGCTTGTTGTACTTAACACATTCTAGGCCTGATATTTGTTATGCTGTGAATGTTGTATCAAGACACATGCAGCAGCCTCATGATCTTCATTGGAAGGAATCCAAGAGGATCCTCTAGTACATTTAGGGAACCAGGACCTACGACATTCACTATGCTGTAGACTCCGAGCTAGAGCTGGTTGGATACACAGATTCCGATTGGGCGGGTGATTCTATTGATCGGAAGTCAACTTCCGGATATGTATTCATGTTTGGTGGTGGCCCTTGTTATCCAACTTTTTGTACCATAAGTTGGGTTACTTGAGGAGTCGTCGGTTGACAGACTTGTTCAAAGTCTGATTCCAATGTATCAGTTGATCCGTCTGCTTGTCTAGCCAATATTGGCTAGTCACTTTTTTATTTGAATAATTTTGACCATGGCCCCGCGGGGTTTGTAATAAAATGTGCTAGTAGGATATTTTTGAGTGGTTCGGTCTCCTAAGACGTACAATTGCAAATAGGGTATTCCAAGGAGTTTTTTGCCCCTGACAATTATGCTTTGCCTTCAGCCGAGTATAATTGACGAGGTTTTCTCCTGCTTCCTCCAAAGCTGGAATGCCCGATGTTGAATTATGGGCCTTGAGGGGTTATTAGAGCCCAACTGAGTGTTATAAGCCTACTAGACATTTTTTAGATAGATCATGGTCATGTCCCAAGTCATCTGGACACATAAAAAAAAAATTGAAAAAATCTTTTTCGAACAATGAAAAAATATTTTTTAATTTTTAATTACTTTTCCTAAGTGTTTTGGGTTAATTTTCCATAAATTAAATGGAAAAAACCCGTTCGTGATCCGGACTCAGAATTCAGTGATTGAAGGCTCTAACCTTAAGCCAAAAATCATTCTTAATTAGCCAGCCAGTCAGAACCAACTTTCAGATCAGCAATCAGACACATAATGCCTTTTTACTCAAAAAAGTCAATTTTGAGTAAAAAATGATTTTTATTAAAAAATGATTTTTTTAAAAAAAATGATTATTTTGGAGAAAACTAAAACTCTCCAAATTAAATCAAATTAAATAAAATAAAAGGCTAAATGACATCTCATGGAACACTTATGATGATTGGAGTTATCATAACTCATCTTCAGTCATCATTAAGAGAGCAATTAATTTATTATCAATTATTAGACATGTCATCTCCAGCTAAAGATGAGATGGAGAGCTCTCATTGGTCCGGTGATTTGATCGAGGTGAAGACTGAAGCTTACACCATCACTGGGCTTCCCAAACCTAGATCAAGCTCCTGCCGGACCTAAAGGATGAGCTTACCTACATCCAGACTCACACATGTGGCCTCATCCTTGGCTTGTTTTCAGTGCACAGGTTTGGAGTGGGGGCGCCTTACCTGGGTGGAGGCCTCCCCTCACTCCCAGTTCTCCAGTTTAGGTCTGGGCTCTTTTCTAGGTGGCTAAGCTGGTTAGGGTTGGTTTTTTGGTTTTAGGGTTTTTGCACTCTCTCATTTGTTAAAAAGAGGCTCATTCAGCTCTATTATGATGGAACTTTTGGGAAAAAGTTACTTTGAGAAAATTGTATCAAGCATTTTGCTTTAGCTTTGTTAATAAAGATATTCGACTTTGGAGGTCTATGGGCTTTTGATTTTGCTAGATTCCTCATGGTTGAGGTGATATTGTCTCTAACTCATCTCATTTAAATACTTGTATGTGGTTTAATATTTTGCTAGCTCAAGAAGGCCATTGTTGGCACAGTAGAATAGCCATTTGTAGCTTCAATTTGGTTATTTATGCAAAGTAAATCGATATTTTGATGGACATGAGTAGTAAGTTATACAAAATGTTGATCTTGAATTGATTTGCCTAACATACTAGCATACATTTTATCTCACTGCTTGTTTTAAGTTTTGATGTGATTCAGGCTTCACAGGTTGTAGAAGGGTGTGAGCTCAGCTGCTTCTATCCCATGCTTCAAAACAACCATTTGAATCTAACATTTTTAATTGTAGAACCTACAGTGTTCGTCATCTTTTGCTTCGAAAAGGAAGCTTGGAATAACTCTCTCTCTTTGGTTCCATCTTCATAAGTTAATGTTTTTTTTGGTTACCAGTCACTTGGGAAGCCCTAGTTCACTTTTTTCAACCTTTAGGCTTCCTTCCCATTGTCTTGCTTGGCTTGCCTTTCCTTCTTCTTCTTCGCTGCCCTCTTTTCACTTTAGTTTGCAGCCCCTTTTCCTCATTTTGGACAGCCCTCTTTTGTCCTAGTTTTTGGCCCTTTTCTTCACTTTGGACAGCCCTCTTTTTCCTCCTTGTGGACAGCCCTCTTTTGACTGTTCGTTGCCCCCTTTTTTTTTACTGTTTTACAGCCCGATTTTTTCCATTTTGGACAGCCCTAGCATGCCCTAGTTTTCCTTCCTTTTTGCCCCTTTTTTGCCATAGTTTTTGGGCCCTCTTCAACCTTGTTTGTGGCCTTTTTGTCCACTTTTTGTTCGCTGTCCTGTTTTTTCATTTTTATTGACAGCCATTTGTTTTCTCTTTTGCTGTCCCATTTTATTAAATTTTTGTCTTCCTTTAGCTTCATAGTTGGCTGCCCCTTTTTTTCCCCTTCTTTGGTTTTGATCCTCCTTTCGTTTTCTTGCCTTCTTTCCCTCATCTTCCTTTGTTTCAGCCCTCTTTTCACTTTGCTCTTTCTCTCTCTTTCAAACTTCCTCTTCCCTTTTTTTTTTTTGAAAAGTTTTGAGAAAAGTTAAAAGTAAAAGTAAAAGTACTCTCCTTTTTTACACAAGTCCTGATATTAAGTAGAGTGATTTTGCTTTCATTTGAAAATTCCTTTCAAGGATTAAAATCCTTAAAGCACTTTCTATCAAGTTTAATAAAAAATATTGTGTTTGAGTGGGGTTTTTAAGTCCCCACTCTCATCCTCCCCCATTTGGGGAGGCTTGTGTTGTGTGTATGCTTAGATTAGTGCTTGTTTTCATCATTGATTATATCTCATGCTTAGATCACTAATTGTTGATTCATCACTTCTAGATCATTAATTAAGTTGATTACTCTATTTTAAATTGTATACCATTATAAGTAAATCAACTGTGCAAATCTCTTGAATCACACCATAAGGTAGATCAAGAGTGCTCTCTATCGGAGAGTTGTATTTTCATTGTTTAATAAGTTAATCAATTAATCTTGAAAGTCTCTTGAACTTGCTGTAACACAAGTCAAGAGCACTCTCTATCGGAGAGCATCTTAGGTTTGTGTAATCCCTACATTAGTTTCATCTAGATTAGCTAAGTCTCTTGAACCGTTGTCATAAGACAAGGTCAAGAGCGCTCTCTGTCGGAGAGTTTTAATTAATTAACTTAATCAAATTCGCAACTCACATCCCTTTAATTAATTAACCCCCTTCTCCCTTTGCTGGAGTATGCTCTGACTGATCTTCGATCGGAATACCCAGAAACGACATTGGATCTCTAAACCCCACAAGAGGAACTTAACTAAAACTTTTCTCCATAACCAACGTACCGGCGTTGTTCAATAAATACCGAGGCATATGGGCAAATTCCAAGTGTGGGCGCCGGGCTACCTAATCTGGGCATTGGTAGTTAAGTTATTGAACACTTACCTTTGACCCTAGACAGGTCCGTCATGTCTTCTAATGGAGCCACTGAAGGTATTACCGGTTAGGACATCCAGCCACCGTAAGCAAAGATCACAAGCAAAAAACTCTTAAAATCTACCAAGAGCACTTGCAAAACCTAATACTCACTAGCTTAAATTCCTAGACTTTATTTCACGCGCTTATTTGACTCCATAAGGCACTGGCCTTTGTTATATTTGATTAATTTTCTATCTTGATCAACTGTCTATGGTCCATTTCAATTAATTATATTTGAATGCTTAAGTTATAAGTCTGAAATCTTTGCTTATATGTGTGATCTCTTGTTAGCAATGTGGATTGCTTTTGATTTAGTTTCATATTCATAATAAACAAACACTTCAAATCATAATAACTCCTAAACAACACCCATCCGCATCCGCAACTAATCAAAACACTTTAACAACTTAAGAGCCATAGAAACTCTTTTGTAGGGACTACCCCCCTTGGCTTCGTTAGGAGTTAGCCTAAATGGAGGAGCTAGGAGTAGGTGACAGTACCTAGCTCTGTGCTTGCCCCCAAGGTCACACCTCTCCCACTTTCCTAAGTGAGGAGACAGCTTTCGAAAGATTTCTGCTGCTTGTGTGCAATCGGTGGACAACATTCTTTTGGCGCCGCTGCCGGGGAACAAATCTTTTTGTTCCTGGACGACCTTTGTTTCTTTTAGTTTTTTACCTTTTTATCCTTTTTGGTAGATTTTTAGTCCAATCACTCTCTGAAATTAGACTTAAGTCCACCTGGCGACTCCACTGTCAATTAACACCTCAAGGTATTCTACTAGAAGAAACTCTGTAGGTTTGGTCGATTTCATCCCTGACCCCGAAAAGGTCTTAAGGAGGAGATTAAACAAACTATCTTCTCGTAGGATCCTTGCAGAACTTGGATCTGAGTCTGTTTCAGACATCTATCTTTTATTTCCAGAAAACTCAGAAAATTTGCAAAATAATAACTGTTTCCTTAATCCAATGGGTGAGTTTTTTACTCAACTCAACTTTGCTCAGATAGCAAGTCATCCTCATGATATCCCTGACAAGGCTATCGACAAGCTTATGACATATAATGGCATCGATGCCTCCCTCTCTGCTGAGCAGCATATCAGGAATTTCACCAGACACTGTGGTGCCCATGTCAGGGGTACTGATAGGCATGAAGATGTTTACATGACTTTGTTTTCCTTGTCTTTGGATGGCAAGGCTGGCAACTGGTACGATAATTTGCCAGACAATTCTTTCGCCACCTTAGCAGACTTCAAGGCTGCTTTCCTTGGAAATTTTGGTAGCAGAAAGGAGCCTAGACATCTTGTAGCGGCTTTGACTAGCATAAAAAAGTCTTAAACTGAAACAATGGACGAATTCAACAACAGGTTCACTGAATTAGCAAATTCCATCCCTGCCACTTACTCTCCTCTGGCAGCTTCTGTTTTGGACTATTACATCGAGGCTTTGAGTGGTAAAATCCAATACCAAATTAGAGATAAGGAGCCGGCTACTTTACTTCTAGCTCAGGGTTTGGCTATCAAAATTGATAAGAATATGCATTCATCTGGTGAGTCTAACCTCCACGGCTATTAGTGAACCTAAAGACAAGGATCCTTTAGTAGCTATGAAGGATGCCTATGAAAAACAAATGATTGAAATAAAAAGGGAGATGAAGGAAAATATGGAGGAAGCAGAACAAAGACACTTAGCAGAGATTAAAGAGGTTCAGAATCGGGTCATGACTATTGAAAGAACTCAACCTCCACCACCTCCTATAACCTTCCCTGCAAAACCAACATGGAAAAGAAGAAATCCCAGCCATGAACAAAGGCCTCCTCATCAGCTAGAGGCTGCTAACATGGTCGAAACTTACACGCCATTTTGTAGGGCATGTGAAGACCTTCATGAAGAATCTTCCTGCTATTATGCATGCTATATTCAGGAGCATGGTTTTCCAGAGGGTTGTGGTCCTAAAGCATCATCAAGTGAGCCTGAGTACATAAACTATGTAGATTACATGCATGATATTTCTGGAGAAAGTTGGAGAGAGGAAAAACAATATTCAAGAGAGCCTGAATACATTAACACAGCTAGACAGCTCCATCCTGTCACCATAGAAACCCGGGGTCAAGTTGAAGATTATAGTCAGCAATTGGATGATCTCATTAAAAACTTTAGCACTAATCCTACTAATGAGCATAATGATGATAGTTTGGAAGGTTTACTACCTTGTGACCTTTTTTCTGAAGAAGATGACTATGATCATGAGGAGGGATATAGAGTCAGATGTGATATAGGTGACGAAGAATCCCTTTCTTCTAAGATGGATGACAACTATGAGACTTCAATTGAAAATCCAATTTTAAAGGTTTCATGTGATGAGAGTCCTCCATGCTCTCCACAGGATGACAAATATTTGGAAAGTTGGGTCCCATGTGATATCTTTGAAACCAAGCTTTTTGAAGAAGATTGTTTTGAGTAGAATGAGGAGTGTAGTCACGGACTTGATACTAGTGATGAGGCATCTCTCATATCCGACATAGATGGCGATGATAATTATTGGACTTTTATTGAAAATCCAACTTATGATATTTTTGAAAATATTTTTGAGAATCTCATCTATGATATGTCTAGCAAGGGGAGTTGTTATTTTGAGACTTATAAAAGTTGTAAGGAAGAGCAGTCGGAGTTTTTATATGATCAGTCAGAATTGTATCTAAGGATCGGGAATAAGGATTTGAAAAAGCAGTGTGGTAAAGAGTCAGATGGGATACAACTAGTTGAAGTTTTTTCTCAACTGTCATCTTCACATATAGATGTTCCTTATGTTTTGGAGCACCTTGGGGCTTATACAACGAGTTATTATTTGATAAGCCTTGATGATCAACATGGTGGAGTAGTCGACTTGCCGCATTATCCCGATTTGTATATCAGTGCTATCCAGTCATGGATAGAAGTAGCCTGCGCAAGTATCTACCAGTTTGGGAAGAAGTTTGATGACATTCTTCATGCCTATGATTCCCCATCCAGCCCGCCCATTCTGGATCATCACGCAGGTTTGCATTTTCTGGAAATTGTGTCCTTACTTTGGTTGGTAACCGAAGACAAGGAAAAACCTTTTTATATTAATAAAATGCTTAGGTGGCTACACTGGATTTATGATTACACCTAACCTTTTTTGTATCATGCTTAGAGTAGGAAAATAGAATCCTTAAAGTGAGCATTTATTTTGGCATTTTCTTTATGTACTTAGAAATAAATAAATTTTTCAGTTACGTTTTTTTTTTGAATAAAGCAACTTTTGGATCATTGGCTCTTTTTCATAAAACTTGTGCTACTAAGGTTTTCTTGTCAAGTTGAGATGTTTTTACAGGATATGGAAACCAGAGATTCTGGGGTTCTTGTATGCTCTCCTTGCATAAGAGACTAGATCGAGCACACGTCCCGCAGTTGGAGCCAGATGTTATCCAACTTTTTGTACCATAAGTTGGGTTACTTGAGGAGCCGCCGGTTGACAGACTTGTTCAAAGTCTGATTCCAATGTATCAGTTGATCCGTCTGCTTGTCTAGCCAATATTGGCTAGTCACTTTTTTATTTGAATAATTTTGACCATGGCCCCGCGGGGTTTGTAATAAAATGTGCTAGTAGGATATTTTTGAGTGGTTCGGCCTCCTAAGACGTAGAATTACAAATAGGGTATTCCAGGGAGTTTTTTGCCCCTGACAATTATGCTTTGCCTTCAGCCGAGTATAATTGACGAGGTTTTCTCCCACTTCCTCCAAAGTTGGAATGCCCGATGTTGAATTCTGGGCCTTGGGGGGTTATTAGAGCCCAACTGAGTGTTATAAGCCTACTAGACATTTTTTAGATAGATCATGGTCATGTCCCAAGTCATCTGGACACATAAAAAAAAAATTCGAAAAAATCTTTTTCGAACAGTGAAAAAATATTTTTTAATTTTTAATTACTTTTCCTAAGTTTTTTGGGTTAATTTTTCCATAAATTAAATGGAAAAAACCCGTTCGTGATCCGGACTCAGAATTCAGTGATTGAAGGCTCTACCCTTAAGCCAAAAATCATTCTTGATCAGCCAGCCAGTCAAAACCAACTTTCAGATCAGCAATTGGACACATAATGCCCTTTTACTCAAAAAAGTCAATTTTGAGTAAAAAATGATTTTTATTAAAAAATGATTTTTATTAAAAAAAATGATTATTTTGGAGAAAACAAAAACTCTCCAAATTAAATCAAATTTAATAAAATAAAAGGCTAAATGACATCTCATGGAACACTTATGATGATTGGAGTTATCATAACTCATCTTCAGTCATCATTAAGAGAGCAATTAATTTATTATCAGTTATTAGACATGTCATCTCCAGCTAAAGATGAGATGGAGAGCTCTCATTGGTCTGGTGATTTGATCGAGGTGAAGACTGAAGCTTACACCATCAGTGGGCTTCCCAAACCTAGCTCAAGTTCCTGCCAGACCTAAAGGATGAGCTTACCTACATCCAGACTCACAGATGTGGCCTCATCCTTGGCTTGTTTTCAGTGCACAGGTTTGGAGTGGGGGCGCCTTGCCTGGGTGGAGGCCTCCCCTCACTCCCAGTTCTCTAGTTTAGGTATGGGCTCTTTGTTAGGTGGCTAAGCTGGTTAGGGTTGGTTTTTCAGTTTTAGGGTTTTACACTCTCTCATTTGTTAAAAAGAGGCTCCTTCAGCTCTATTATGATGGAACTTTTGGGAAAAAGTTACTCTGAGAAAATTGTATCAAGCATTTTGCTTTAGCTTTGTTAATAAAGATATTCGACTTTGGAGGTCTATGGGCTTTTGATTATGCTAGATTCATCATGGTTGAGGTGATATTGTCTCTAACTCATCTCATTTAAATACTTGTATGTGGTTTAATCTTTTTCTAGCTCAAGAAGGCCATTGTTGGCACGGTAGAATAGCCATTTGTAGCTTCAATTTGGTTATTTATGCAAAGTAAATCAATATTTTGATGGACATGAGTAGTAAGTTATACAAAATGTTGATCTTGAATTGATTTGCCTAACATACTAGCATACATTTTATCTCACTGCTTGTTTTAAGTTTTGATGTGATTCAGGCTTCACAAGTTGTAGAAGGGTGTGAGCTCAACTGCTTCTATCCCATGCTTCAAAACAACCATTTGAATCTAACATTTTTAATTGCAGGACCTACAGTGTTCGTCATCTTTTGCTTCGAAAATGAAGCTTGGAATAACTCTCTCTCTTTGGTTCCATCTTCATAAGTTAATGTTTTTTTTTGGTTACCAGTCACTTAGGAAGCCCTAGTTCACTTTTTTCAACCTTTAGGCTTCCTCCCCATTGCCTTGCTTGGCTTGCCTTTCCTTCTTCTTTTTCGCTGCCCTCTTTTCACTTTAGTTTGCAGCCCATTTTCCTCATTTTGGACAGCCCTCTTTTGTCCTAGTTTTTGGCCCTTTTCTTCACTTTGGACAGCCCTCTTTTTCCTCCTTGTGGACAGCCCTCTTTTGACTGTTCATTGCCCCTTTTTTTTTTACTGTTTTACAGCCCGTTTTTCTCCATTTTGGACAGCCCTAGCATGCCCTAGTTTTCCTTCCTTTTTGCCTCTTTTTTGCCATAGTTTTTGGGCCCTCTTCAACCTTGTTTGTGCCCTTTTTGTCCACTTTTTGTTCGCTATCCTGTTTTTTCATTTTTATTGACAGCCATTTGTTTTCTCTTTTGCTGTCCCGTTTTATTAAATTTTTGTCTTCCTTTAGCTTCATAGTTGGCTGCCCCTTTTTTCCCCTTCTTTGGTTTTGATCCTCCTTTCGTTTTCTTGCCTTCTTTCCCTCATCTTCCTTTGTTTCAGCCCTCTTTTCACTTTTCTCTTTCTCTCTCTCTCAAACTTCCTCTTCCCTTTTTTTTTTTGAAATGTTTTGAGAAAAGTTAAAAGTAAAAGTAAAAGTACTCTCCTTTTTTACACAAGTCCTGATATTAAGTAGAGTGATTTTGCTTTCATTTGAAAAGTCCTTTCAAGGATTAAAATCCTTAAGGCACTTTCTATCAAGTTTAATAAAAAATATTGTGTTTGAGTGGGGTTTTTAAGTCCCCACTCTCATCCTCCCCCATTTGGGGAGGCTTGTGTTGTGTGTATGCTTAGATTAGTGCTTGTTTTCATCATTGATTATATCTCATGCTTAGATCACTAATTGTTGATTCATCACTTCTAGATCATTAATTAAGTTGATTACTCGGTTTTAAATTGTATACCATTATAAGTAAATCAACTGTGCAAATCGCTTGAATCACACCATAAGGTAGATCAAGAGTGCTCTCTATCGGAGAGTTGTCTTTTCATTGTTTAATAAGTTAATCAATTAATCTTGAAAGTCTCTTGAACTTGCCGTAACAAAAGTCAAGAGCACTCTCTATCGGAGAGCATCCTAGGTTTGCGTAATCCCTGCATTAGTTTCATCTAGATTAGCTAAGTCTCTTGAACCGTTGTCATAAGACAAGGTCAAGAGCGCTCTCTGTTAGAGAGTTTTAATTAATTAACTTAATAAAATTCGCAACTCACATCCCTTTAATTAATAAACCCCCTTCCCCCTTTGCCGGAGTATGCTCTGACCAATCTTCGATCGGAATACCCAGAAATGGCATTGGATCTCTAAACCCCACAAGAGGAACTTAACTAAAACTTTTCCCCATAACCAACGCACCGGCGTTGTTCAATAAATACCGAGGCATGTGGGCAAATTCCAAGTGTGGGCGCCGGGCTACCTAATTTGGGCATTGGTAGTTAAGTTATTGAACACTTACCTTTGACCCCAGACAGGTCCGTCATGTCTTCGAATGGAGCCACTGAAGGTGTTACCGGTTAGGACATCCAGCCACCGCAAGCAAAGATCACAAGCAAAAAACTCTTAAAATCTACCAAGAGCACTTGCAAAACCTAATACTCACTAGCTTAAATTCCTAGACTTTATTTCATGTGCGTATTTGACTCCGTAAGGCACTGGTCCTTTGTTATATTTGATTAATTTTCTATCTTGATCAACTGTCTATGGTCCATTTCAATTGATTATATTTGAATGCTTAAGTTATAAGTCTGGAATCTTTGCTTATATGTGTGATCTCTTGTTAGCAATGTGGATTGCTTTTGATTTAGTTTCATATTCATAATAAACAAACACTTCAAATCATAATAACTCCTAAACAACACCCATCCACATCCGCAACTAATCAAAACACTTTAACAACTTAAGAGCCATAGAAACTCTTTTGTAGGGACTACCCCCCTTGGCTTCGTTAGGAGTTAGCCTAAACGGAGGAGCTAGGAGTAGGTGACGGTACCTAGCTCTGTGCTTGCCCCCAAGGTCACACCTCTCCCACTTTCCTAAGTGAGGAGACAGCTTTCGAAATATTTCTGCTGCTGGTGTGCAATCGGAGGACAATAGCCCTATTTGCTGGTCAAGCAAAAAACAGGCTACCATAGCAGAGGTCGAGTATCGAGGAGCGATGAATGCTTGCATCCAAACAGTTTGGTTGCAAGGCATTCTTTCAGAGTTTGATCTTGGTAGTACTTTGTCCACTATCCTCTTTTGTGACAACCAGAGTGCAATTAAGATATCCACGGATCCAGTTACCAAGCAGAGGACCAAACATGTAGAGATTCACATGCACTATATCAGGGAGCTAGTGCATGACAGGACCATCATTCTGCAATACTGCCTGACTGATGAGCAGATTGCAGACATCTTCACCAAGCGCTTTTCAGAAAAGAAGTTTACTTACCTCCGTTCACTGTTGGGGGTGAGTTCATCAGGGTGATCCAGACTACTTTCGGTGTTCATCTTGAGGGGGGGGTTTTCCCACTGGGTTTTCCCTCTTTTCCTCAATTAGTTTGTTTTGAGCATTGTTTCAGTTTCAGCATTGTATAGGGTGACCTATGGCCTTAGTTTCTAGGGCCCTATCATTTTTATGCATATGTGTTTTCTAACTCTTCCTGAGTATAGCTTAAGGGGCGGTGTTGGAGACATTTACCATCATACACACTCTTTTGGTCAAATTGGCATAGTTAAACCACTATCCTAAGTTTAATTGACATCAGTGGAGCATTAATTTCCATCATCCAGTCACACCCACACCTACCTATAGTCAAGGAGGCTAACTTAGCCTTCTCCTACAGTCAAGGAGGCTAACTGGAGCACTCTGGGGGTGATCTGTGTGACATTAATGCACCTAATTGCTAACTGGTGGTTACAATCAGTTCAACAAGTCAGTTACAGTCAGTTAAGGCACCTCCAGTCATTAAATATATTATTTAGTGATTATTTAGTATTATTTAATGATCTGGAGTCAACAAGGCGCCTCCACCAACTTCTGATTGTCAGTTCAGCTTCAGTTAACCTCATCGGGGTTCATTGGAGTCATGGAGCACTAGCACTTGATGGTTGGATTGCTATGACATGTGTTTGATCTCCTTCAGTTGAGATTCAGTCATTTATTGCACTCCGACTTCAGTTAAGGTTTGGTGAGTCAATTAGGGTTTTGGCAGAGGCGTAGAGAAAGCACTAGAGGAAGTAGCACTCATTGACTGAGTTGACCTTACATTGGAGATCGATACCCGCAACAACAAAGGTCAAAGTCCTTACATTTTGAAAGCCATCACATCTCTAATATCCATATATAGTTATCTAATATCCATATAAACTTACAATCATTTATTCATTTAATCTAATATATGAATATATTTTTGCTTGTAAATTAATATAATAATTTTAGTTTACAAATTAAAATTAACAAATTCGTTTATGTAAAAGGCTTTTTTTTTCTTTATAAATAAATGTTAATAATTTTTGTTTATAAATTAAAATTAATAATTTTTCTTTATAAAAGTCTTTGTAAGTTTATGTCATTATCAATTGTTCCTTCAACTTGATATTTTATTTTTATTAAAGGTTTAGATTGATACCCATCCAATACCCTTGCTTGTTCTATGAAAATGACGAGGCCGTGGCTTCAAAGTCTGTCCACGAGGGCTTACCAACTCTCATTCATAAGATACGAGAGATTAATTCTAGTGTTCCTTTGTAGGCTTCTTGTATACATGAATCTATATTTAATTCATGCATGGCATTCAAAAGATTACAACGACATGTATTATGGTCATGTATTAAAGGTTAATGTTAATGTTGGTGTTAGTTTTTGTAATATCTTTTTTTTAACCTTTAGGTTTGTGTAACTGAAAATATAAAGTGTATCAATTCTTGACGAAGAGCTCAAGGCCAAGGCCCCACCAATAAACTTTGTAAGTATGATTATGATTCCTAAGTTTTGTTGTGAATTTGTAGATTTAGGAGATTGAAGGGCTTGATGCAACCAAACGATAGGGGCATTGAATCCATTAGGGGGGAGGTTGAATGGTTGGGTAGGCATGTGCTTGAAGAAGGGTGTCATCTTGGTTCCATGAACACATAAATAAAAGTGAATTTTAATGTTCACTAGAAAGACACTTAAGTTTATAAGTGTTGTTCATTTGGTTAATCCTAGATAGGGATGCCAAAGAAACTAGTAGTCACCACAATGCAGTAACAAGCTCATATGACCTCACTATTAGCATAAAGATACTTATCACTATGTGCTACTAAGTAAAACTGAGTAATATTTCTGGATATCATTAATATCTTGACCTCGAAAAGTATGCTAAGAGATTTTGTTAAGATCCTAAATAAGAATACGCTAAATATCATTACTAGCTAAATATTAGGTAGTCTATTATATGGCACAATGAGCCATTAATCACTACCTTATGTAATTATAAATACTTTTGGAAACCAGACAAAACATTTTCATGTATATAAATACATATGACAAAGAAAATAAAGTGAGTACGTACATTGAATATATATTATGATTCATATAATTATTATTCTATTCAATTTATTAAAGGTTATTTATATTTTAAAATATAAATAAAATATAAGGATTATTATTCTATTAAAAACCTAAAAAGGTGTGAAATTCATTCCAGACTTAGCATAATTGATCTCACAAAAAAATTGTTAAGCAATATGCATAATTTTCACTAAAAAATGGAGATTGAATTGGAGCATAACACACTTCTATTGAATAAGTGTACACCAGCCAAACTTGGGTAATGGTATGGATATCAAAATATATAATTACATCAAGGATTCGAATTCCTTGGAAGGGAAGAAAAATCCTCACAAAAACCATGCTTACTTTAAATAAAAAATATCCCCTTGGTGCATAAAACACTTTTTAAACCGGTCAAGGAGGTCACGAATTATCCAAATAAGGTATGTAAGCTAATGAGTGATGGAAAGTCAATAAAATCATGCCTTTTGGAGAGAAAAAATATGGAGGATGTGTTGGACAAAAGAGGAGGCAGTTGCCATGTGAGTAGATTTATCCTTTTTCTACTTGAAGGCATAAAAAACAATACAAAGTAGGAAAAGTAGGATATGTGCCCTTCTAAACTAGAAAATGATTAAAGCAGACATAATCTTATCCAAAATCAGAATAAGTGCGCTCCTGGGAATAATCATAACAAGTGTTGACTAAATAATGCAAGTTGTGTCCAACTACCTAGTCTAACACCTATCAAATTAATCATAATGGCTAATAAATATATCCTAAGTATGATGATGGGTTTTTGAAAATTCTAACACCCCCCCCCCCTCCTTAATCCTGAATTATGTGAAATATCGGAAATATATTAGAGTATAGGGCCTAGCAATAAGGTTTAGTCACCCTTTACATACTTCTTGTCCACCTAAACAAGGAAAGAAGGAAAACCCTATGGGAAAAAAATCCCCTCAAAACATTGACATGAACAAAATTGTGAAATATTATCTTCAATATTTCTTCAACGTGTGATCATATACCCCCAAAAGTGGTTTGATATTTCTAAATGTCTTCTTTGAGAGTACATTGGTGAAGATGTATGCAACTTGCTCAGATGATGCACAATAATGCATGGCAATGATATGATCATTCACTAGTCCTTTGATGTAGTGCATATGAATATCTATATGTTTGGTTTGTTTCCTCTAAACAAGCTTTGTTGAGATCCTTATATCATTATGGTTGTCACAAAAGATGACAGTGTGAGTTCCAAAATAAATCCCAAACTCTCCAAGTGTTCCTTGCAACCACAAACCTTGAGTAGCTTCATTCACAAATCCTCTGTATTCTTCCTCGACTAAAGAGAGTAAGATCGCACTTTGATTCTTACTTGACCAGAAAACATGTCTTGTTCTAAGCATGAACACATATCCTGAAGTTGATTTCTGATAAGTGTTATGTCCATCCCAATAAGAATTATTAAAGCCTTGCAAATCTAAGGAAACTTTTGCAACACAATGAATTCCATGATACTTGGTCCCTTGCACATAGTGCAAGATTCTTTTCGTTTCCCTCCACTGGAGCTCATGTGGATTCTCCATGAATATAAATGCCATATTCACTACATATTCAACATCAATTCAAGTGTGAGTGAGATAGACAAAAAGAAAAACTAGCTGCTTGCACAAGGTGATGTTCACCAAAGGAGTGGAATCTGCATCTTCAATTCTTGCTCCTGAAAGGAAAGGAGTTTTGGTTGGCTTAAAATATTCCATCTTGAACTTCTTCGGTAGATCTAATGCATACTAGGATTGAGATGCTTTAATTCCAGAGTTGGAATGAGAGATCTCAATCCCCAAGAATTGTTTAAGTATCCCCAAGTCTGTGATGGAGAAAACTTGGTCCAAAGTAGCTTTCAATGATTCTATTCATTCAGCGGAACTTCCTGTCATCGAAAGGTCATCCACATACAAGAAAATAATTAATATTGATCCATTAATCATCTTCATATAAACATTTGGATCAAACTTGCATCTACTGAAGTTTTGAGACAACAAAAAGTTATCCATCTTGGCATACCAAGCTCTCGGAGCTTATTTAATCCCATATAATGGTTTCTTCAACCTGCTACAAGAGATGAGTTAGTGGAAAAAACTCATGGGTACTGCATATATATTTCTTCCTTGAGATTTCCATGTAGGAAGGCACTCTTTACATCCATGCAATGTATCTCCCATTGCTTCGATGTTGAAATTGCAAGAACTAGTCTTATTGAATCCATCTCTTTTTGAATCCGTCTTTGCAACTGATGAAAAGGTCTCATTATAGTCAATAATGCCTTGGACTTGGGAGAAAACATTAGACACTAACCTTTCCTTGTGCTTCACTATTGCACTATTAGCAACAAACTTTGTTCTAAAATTCCATTTGCACTTCATTGTATTTATGCTAGGTGGGAGAAAGACTAGCTCCCTTGTTTCATTCTCTTACAATGAATGAAATTATTATTCAATAGAAGCAAGCCATATTGGATCATGTGAGGATTATTCATATGATTGTGGATCTAATTCAATCATCAAATAACACTTCTCAACAAAATTTGGATCCTTGACAGAAAAGGCACTTTCGAACTGAGATATAGTTCTTCTAGGATCTCTAATATTACTAGCAAGTTCTCTAGCTGCTTGTATTGTTATTTCTACCCACTTAAGTCTTGTTAGAGTGTTTGGATATGAAATCATATGGTCTTCGTCAATAGAAAAATGAGGATCAAAATCTCATTATAAGCTTCATTTACATTCACAGGTGGTAGTGAAGAGGATTCTCCAATTTCTCTTGCTATCATAGGCTCTTATTCGAACTGAACACTCCTTTAAATGAAGGATTTTTGAATGCTCAAAATGATCAGTTTGTAACCCTTGGAGTCTTCTGGATATCCAACAAATACATATTCTTGGCTTTGGGGTTGCAAGGCCCTTCTCTTCTTAGGTGGAGTTTTAGCCTAAGATTTTGAGACAAAATCCTAAAGTGAGACACATCAGGCTTGTGTCCACTCCAAGATTCAAAAGGAGTTGTTGTCCACCAAATGCACACCAAGAACAAAAATCTAATAAACGTTGTCTCCTCACTTGAGAAAGTGGGAGAGGTGTGGCCTTAGGGGCAAGCACAGAGCCAAATACTGTCACCTACTCCTATCTCCTCCATTTAGGCTAACTCCTAACGAAGCCAAGGGGGGTAGTCCCTAACAAAGAGTTTCTATGGATCAATGTTTTAAATGTTTTTTGGTGGTTGTAGATGCGGATGGTTGTTGTTTAGGAGTTTTCTGATGGGAATATCACAGTTTTAACTTTTAGAAAATTACAAAGATACGCTTGCGATATTTAAATGAAACACAACACTGATTGAATTAAACAAAATCATCCATAATGATAAGATATTGAACAATACACTTGAGATATGAAAATACAATAATAACGGAACATTGTCTTATCCAATGGGTATGGAGTCATAAATTCTAGTGCTGGGATGTTTGATACAATAGTTCAATGTTTATACAATCGTTTTGCAAATGCTCTTTGTAAATTTTATCAAGTTTTAGTGATTTTGGATTATTATGGCTGAGAGAACAGGGTATCAAAGTCCAACCGGAAAATTATTCTAAGTCATTTCGTTCGAGGCCTGTCGGCCCATCCAGTATCCCAGTTTAGGTGTTCGAGGGATTTAACTAGCCTGATTGGACTCTAAGACAATGAGGGGTTTCGGCGCCCTTACTGAGAACATCTCGAATGCTTTTGACAACGTTGGTTCGTTGGTTGTGGGGGTGAAGATTTTATTATGTTATCACTTGCAAGATGAACAAATCCGATCACCGTTCTGAGTACGAGTCCAACTTTTTAGGGTCGGCAGAGCATACTAGGTGAGGGATAGCAATGAAGTAAATTTTAGTGGGGAAATGTGAGCTGGAAGTATTTTATTAATTATGAGCACACAAATGAACCTCTCTGACAGAGAGTGCTCTTAAAATTTTCTTATGACATAATTTCAAGAGACTTTGGCTAATCTATATGCTTAATGCAAGGAAAATGCAATGTAACTATGCTCTCTGACATAGAGTGCTCTTGACTTGGGTTAGGGAAAGTTCAAGAGACTTTGGTTTCTTTTTAAAATTCAAGCAGATTGTAAATGTGGAAACCAAATGATAACTCAAAAATATTAATAAACAATGACTTGAAAGAAACTAACTTAGCAAAAATAAGCTGAACTAGCAACTAGTGTTCTAAGCATAAAATGAAACTACTCTAAGCATGCTAATAACCAAACGAAAGGACAACACAAGGCTCTTCCACAAATGGGGGAAGGAAAACACAAAGTGTGGGAGTCCTTATCCCGCTTAGCCTTTTTATTAATCAAGTACAATATTAAGGATTTTCAACCTTTTGGGAACTAAAAGTAAGCAAAAACTTGGAACAAGAAGTTTTATGACTTCTTTTACATTAAGGAGAGTGAGAAGCTTTAGATCTTCTTGTTTAACACCATCTTCATTGGGTTTTGGATCTTCCTTATGGTTTATTGATGCGTTTCTCTTTTTCTTTGGGTAATCTCCAAGTGTTTTAGGTTCAAGTCTCTCTTTGCTTCACCTCTGCACTTTATTTTCCTATCAATACCTACAACAAACAAAAATCCAAACAACTCATGCACCCATTAGTCATTAGCAAAATAAATCAAACTTGAAACTAATCTAATATTAAGATCTACAAAATTAAATCTAAGATGCAAAATTTTACATACAAAGTGGGAAAGAAGAAGAGGGTAAAATGGAGAAAAAAGGGAGCAAAAAGAGAGCTGAAATGAATGAGGAAAACTGGAAAAAAGGGGGAGTGAACAGTAGTAAAGAATGCCCCAAAACAATGAATGAAGAGGCTGAAAATAATGATGAAAAATGGAAGCCAACAAAAGGTATAGTTGGCTTCAACAAAAGTGAAAAAATAGGGCATTGAAAGGGGTGAAAAGAGGGTAGAAAAAGAGAGGGAGAAGGCTAGGAGAAGAGGATGGACGAGAGCAAGAACTTGAAGATGGGGAATAGAACACAAAGAAGGAAATAACCAAGTAAATAGAAAGAGCTTTTTAGAAACTTGTTGGAGAAGGCAAGAAAGATCTGGAACCGCTTGCAACCCTGCAAACAAAATAGATTACTAATGGAACATTTATATGGTGAAGGTATTAGATGCCGAGAGATCCTACTAGATAGAATCCCTGAAGACACAAACACTAAATTCAAATTTGATTAGAAGCCTAAGTACTAGATTGTTAGTCTTCAATAAACATCATAATCAAATTGCAATACAAGGGTAGGGTGAAAGAGATATTACTTCACATAGGATGAAGACACAATTCCAAAATCCCATCACATGACCTCCAAAGTCTCAATATTTTATTAACAAAAAGAAGCTTACAAATTCCTCCAGAGTTTCTATGCCAAACTCTCCATGAATAAGAGAGAGAAAAGAACCTCTATATATACAAAAAGGAAAGAAAATAGGGCTCAAATCCCTAAAACCGGACTAAGAGTAACACCGTAGTAATTGAATGAGCTCGGCATGATGGTTTGGAGTTGAACTAAGCTGCAACTGAGTTGTAACTGAGTGCTAGAGTAATGAGGAGGGTGAGGTGGATATGTGGCGTATCCTCCCTCATAATGATAACCCAACCAATAGATATCCCACACTTCAACCAAAAACGAATTTGACCAAAGAGGACACATTTCTAACTGATAGTTCAACTACTACACTCTCATACTTGATTTGAAATTGATCGATAGTAATTAGAATCATCGTAAATGCTCCATGCCAAGCTAATTGGCTCTTTATTTTATTCAATTTGGCCTTTTTTGAGATATTTTGATTTTCTCCAAAAATTTTTTTTTTTAATTTTAATTAATATTTCTCATTTTTGGGTTTTTTGAGAAAATATTAATTATAAGGCCAAATAATAGTCCGAAACTTATGATAAGTATGTTTCGGGGATAAATGAATGTTTTGGCTTAGAAAATAAGTGTTTGTTTGCCAAAACCATCTCTCGGACCACTTAATTATTACAAATTGAAAATTTTCAATTAAACCATGGTCAAAATGGTTTAATTCATTGAAAATTTTAATTAATTCCCTATAGTAAAAAATTTAAAATTTAAAAATCACCACTCGTCCAAGAAATTTTTTTTTGGACATTGTTTTAGTGTATCCTGGATCTTAGGAAATGACCATAGAACATACCAATAGTTCCTAGTAGGTTCATATTTACTAGTTAGACTCTAATAACCCCCCACTGTCCAAAATTCAAAATCGGGCATTCCAGCTTTGGAGGAAGTGGGAGAAAACCTCATCGATTATACTCGGCTATAGGCAAAGCATAATTGACAAGGGAAAAAACTCCCTGGAATACCTTAGTTGAAATTTTATGTCTTAGGGGATCGAGCCACTCAAAACCCCTACTAGCACACTTTATTATAAAAACCCCATGGGACATGGTGATTTCAACATAAAAATAAAAATGACTAGCCTAAATTGGCTAGGCAACACATTCTGAACTTTTGTTGCACTGAATATGAACATTGACCATGTTCATCAGATGGCGGCTCAACATGAGGTTCAACTATGGTACAAAATAGTTGATAACATATGGCTCCAACTGCGGGACATGTGCTCGATCTAATCTCTTATGCAAGGAGAGCATATGAGAACACCAGAATCTCTAGTTTCCATATCCTATAAAAACATCTCAACTTGACAAGAAAACCTCAGTAGCACAAGTTTTATGAAAAAGAGCCAATGATCCAAAATTTGTTTTATTCAAAGAAATGACAAAACTTAACTAAAAATTTATTTATTTCTAAGTACAAAAAGAGAATGCTAGAAGTAAATGCTCACTTTGAGGAGCCTATTTTCCTATTCTAAGCATGATATATAAATTTTTTTAGGTGTAATCATAAATCCAATGTAGCCACCTAAATGCAAAAAATGCAAACCTGTGTGATGATCCATAATGGGTGTTGTTGTAATCTCACAGATCACATAAGGTTACCAATAATACATACTGAAACATACATACATAACAGAGACGAGAGATAAGAACAAGTAGATGGAGTAACAAATTATATTAACATGAGTGAGTTCATACAATACAGAGAACTGAACCAAGTTCTCATCTTGCTCAATAGCTTAATATATATGATTTACAAACCGTTACAAAATAACTACCTGTCGGTTCACTCAACCGACACGACTTTAGGTGGATGACCTAATCTCTCATTAGTTGGATAACCGACTTAGTCGGTCAATTGACTAAGTCGGCTATTGTTCAAGTCGGCATACCAACTTGCTCCTCCAACATCTCCCCCACGAAAAAAATGTTTCTTCGTCCCAAAGAAATAGGGAGGTACCAAAATTTCCTTGTCTGTCTAAGTAGTCATTCTTGTGCTTGATCTTCATGGGCTATGAAGTCTAATGGTTGGTCTTTCTGTACGCAGACTTCGACAATTGCTTCGGCTGTCACTCCCAAATGATGTTGGAAATCTGTCCAACTCTGCAATATTTTATGTATGTCGATGGTTAGTGTAGTCAGACTTGATAAGATCGACATTTTCTCTTGAATGGAAATTTCAGCTATTCTTTCCATGTCGGGACCCATAAACTGGTCCTTTTCCTCTGTTGTCTCCAGTAGTCATTTCATCTGTGGGAAAATGATGTCTACTTTTTCTAAGTTTGGAATGGCTTGTTGCACCCACTGATGTGCTTCTCGCTCGAGCTTCTGCAGTTCGACTATTTCAAGCACTATTTGATATTCAATTGTGCTTCTGAGTGCTTCGTCAGTGCTTTTCCTCTTCTCGAGCACTTGGATCTCTTGTCGGGTCTGCCTATTTTGCTGATAGACTTTCTCGTAGTAAGTAGGCTAGTCTTGCAGTACTTCTTCTATAATGACAAACTCCTCCATGTGATCTTACAACACCTTGTATGCTTCTGAAAAGGCTGTGTGCTGCTCCATCAATAGTTAAACAATTTCTTCTTTCTGTTCCTCTTTTGTGTCCTGAATTTGTGCCTGCAGTGCTGATACCATGCTCTCAAACAGCTGATAAGATCTTTCTAGCAGTTTGTCGGTGTCAACCTCTATCAGTCCTAGTATCACAGGCTGGACCAGGTTCCTACATTTGTTAAGGAACTCAACTTGTTATTTTTCCTTTTTGTCTAGCTCCTTATGTTTGTGCTGGTTCCTTGTCTTTGCTTCGACTGCTAGTGTTTCCAGGATTTGTCCTATCTCTGCATCTCTCAATTTATTTACATCGACCGTAGTGGTCGACCCAAGTTGACTGATGTGGACCATTGTTGTCTATCCATGATGGTCCTTCTTCTTTTTCTCCTTCTTCTTGTTATGCTTCTGTGTTTCTGCTTGTTTCGGCACCTGTGTACCTGTAAGAGTCAAGTCTGGATTGTCTGTTTGATGGACAGCAGTGATTGATGGTATTTCTGTTTGAGTTGGTTGGATGATTGATGCATCTAGTTGTGCCTCTGGTTGGTTGTATATAGGGGGTCCAGAAGTGGATGTGGTTGGTGCTGATGGTTGCGGTGGAGGTGGTTCTGGCACAACTAATTGAATTAAGGGTTTTGAGTCAGGGGGTGATGGTGATGGTGTTGGTGAATGGTCGGGTGTGATTGGATTGAAGGAAGTGTGGTCAGGTGGTGGATTGTGGATCTGAGGGGGTGAATCCAGGTCGGAGAACAGTTGGTCGATTTCTCGATTTATGTCCTCCATATTTTCTTCTTCCTCATCATCGATCGGTTCAGAGGCTGGTAGGTGGGGTTCGGGTTCAGTCAGAGTGATAGATGTGGTTCGATGTGGAACAACTTCAGCTTCTTTGTCGAGATTTCTTTCAAAGGTCGAAGTCATAGTTGCAAAAGTCTTTAGTCTCTAGAGTACTTGTCCAGGTTGTCTAGATCCACTAGCTTCAAACAAAGGTGCTTTGGTAGAGAGCTTTTGCACTGTGGTGAATATCTCAGGCATTTTTTCAATGTATGCCTGGAGGTCTTTGTCACAGTCGTACTTTTCCTTCACAGCTTCCGACATAGAATTCTTGCATAAGTTGAGTGGGATTACTGAAGGTTGTTCTGGTATTAGTTCTTCTGTTATTTTTGTCGGAGACGGAGGTGGGCTTGTAGACACGAGATCCACAACATTTTCGGGCGTTGAAGTGTGTGTGACCTTCACTTTTTTCGGTCGACCTTGCTATGCCCTTGCCTCAACAAATTTCTGAAATTAGGTTTCCACCGGCACTTTGTTGTTGCGGCATATTCTATTATGTCTAGGGCCATAGCTGCCAGTTCCTCCTCATCTTCTGAGGACTCTGCAATGATAAGCTTGCACTTACCTTTTCCTTGTTGTTCTTTCCTGTGTTTTTTTCCTTTTTCTTGAGGCTGCTATCTCCTTCAACAATTTGGTTATAATATCTTTGGTGACAACATACTCTAGATTTTCAGTTTCTATCTCTCCCCTTGGCTCTTGAGTCGGGATGAGATTTTCTTCAGCTGGATTGGTTACCTGCTGTTTTGCATGTGTCTCTTCCCTTTGTGCCATCGGAGGCTTGATTATGATTTGCAGTTGACCATTACCTTTGACTGGTGTCTCCTCCAATACAAAGGTACTGATGGATAGGTTAAGCTCATAATCCTCCTCCTTCTCCTGCTTTGTTCGCGATTCCTCTATCGAGAAGTCTGTTTCTTTTGCTTTTGCTGGTATTGGTATTTTTGTTCCTACCTGTTGAGATAGCTCTCGAAATATCTCTTCGACTGTCGAATAGTAATCGAGGTTCTTTGCATTTGTTTTGTCACCCTGCATGTACCATACCGCAGTGTGGTTGAGTTCGAGCTGGATGTGGGCCTTTTTGGGAAGACTTCGTTGAATGTTTTGAGGCACCCTTCATCTGGTCGTGCAGACTTTTAGCTGCTGGAACCAGTTTTCTAGCGGCACTTTCCCATTTGCAAGTTCTTTCATTGTTCCATTCTAGGTGAACAGTTTGAATCTCCACATATGAAATTTTGTGGCTTCCTAAAATTGCCTGTCTCTGACAGGACATATGGAGTACATGACTATGCAAATCATAAGGGATGGAAATCTTATGATCACTCCTGACTCTTGGCACTTTTCACAGATGCCTTTGACCATGTCGGGGACATACTCAGCCCATTGGTACATTTTTCTTGTGCGAGCAATGGTATCCACTTCCTCCAACATATCCAGCTTGAGGTCGCTTCCTCGACCTGTCGGTGTAAGTGCAATGGCTATGATTTTGGCCACTATTTGCAGTGTTCGAGCTTGTATTTGGCTAATCATTATCCCTTTTGAGTTTTTACTTGATGTTGATCTTGTTAGCTCCTCTACCAGCCCTTCTTTGATCTCAACTGGTACTGGTTCACCTTAGTTTGATAGACCAGTCAATTTGTAAATAAATTTCC
The DNA here is from genome assembly GCA_001517045.1 of Pseudotsuga menziesii. Classification (NCBI taxonomy): domain Eukaryota; kingdom Viridiplantae; phylum Streptophyta; class Pinopsida; order Pinales; family Pinaceae; genus Pseudotsuga; species Pseudotsuga menziesii. The sequence goes on along the minus strand of LPNX010260100.1, from coordinate 36,251 downwards.
CAGAGATCTCAACCAGTCGGTCGAATTAAGATTTACCATTATGATACTGGCTTATAATAAATTTCACCGCTATCTCCTTTGTGCTTCCAAAACTGGCCATGAGCGGTGCATTGATGTAATTTACAATGGTACTGTAGTGGATTTTCTCCGCAGCTTGTGTAGGCCTTTTGTCGACATAGGCCCACTCTTTAATCTTGGCCCATAGTTTTCCCCTTGAGCCCTCCTGTACCTTAGCATTATTGATGTTCTTTAGTCTTCTTACTAATGGTGTCTTCGCAGTCTATAGTTCCCTAGTTTTGGCTGAGGCTCTAGTCTGTTTTGGTGCCATCTTGTCATTCTGGTGGTCGATTTTACTATGGTTCTTTTGTCTTTCAGTCGTCTGGTCGTTCTGATGCTCTCTCTGTTGGAATTGCAGTGAATGATCCTTTGGCGGTTCAGTATTTATAGTTGATGCGTTGGATGTTTTTGTTGATGGGTGTATTAATGGCGGACATGATGTTCCAGCAAGAACACTTGAGTGTGCGTTAATGGTATTTTGGTTTTGGCGCTCGAAGTCATGAATGCGTGATGGGACTATTGAGGTCGTCAGTTGATGTTGGTTATGAAAATGGTCGATGGTGTTATGTCGATGGGCATGATGTTGGTTGTCGAAGTGGTGATTCCCTGTCATACTTTTGTGTGTGTATCAGTACTAGTTTGCTTTATTTTTTATTTTTTATTTTTTATAGATTTTGTTTTAACCGTTATGGTCGTTATATGTTTTTATTTTTTTTGAACTTGTGTAGTTTCTATACCGTTTTATTCGAGCACCATTAACAAGTTTCCAAAATACTATGCCTTGTAGTGTCCTTAGTCGGACTGATCCGTTGGCATGTATCTCTTTGACAATATAGGGTCCCATCCATTCTGTATGTAACTTTTTAGGTTTTCCTTTTACCTGACTATTGTATAGCAAGGCAAGGTTTCCTACTGATGGGTTTTTGTTTTTAATGTTTCGGTCGTGCCATGCTTTTTGTTGTTGTTTCTAAATTTCCCGGTGTTGTAACGCGATTAGTCGGTGTTATTCAAGCTTACTTAATTGTAATAGTTGGTTCTTTCTTCCTTGTTCAACATAGACATGTAAAATCTTTGCGATGATAGGTGTCTGTTGTCGAAAGTGTACTGGAACTACTACTTCTTGTCCATAAACTAGTCAAAAGAGAGTTTGGTCAGTTGAGCATTTGTATGTTGTTCTGTATGCCCATAGTACTGTAGGTATCTTTTCATCCCAGTTGTCTTTGTCGGTATTACACATTTTTGTTAATCCTTTTGTTAATGTTTTGTTAAATGCTTCAATTGCTTCATTCGACTGAGGATGGTATGCTGTACTCCGACGGTGGTCAATTTGGAACTGGTCTATTAGCGATTTAATGGTTTTATTGATGAAGTGTGTTCCTTGGTCACTAATTAGGGTTAATGGACATCCAAATCTGGAAATGATATTTTCATAGATAAATTTAGCAGCTATCTCACTGGAACATGTGTCGACTGGTTCTGTCGCTGCCCATTTGGTTACGTATTCGACTACAATTATTATGTACCTTGCACCTGTTCTTTTTGCTGGTATATGAAGTCGATGGCCTAAATTTCAAATGTCAAACTTGGGTTTACTGATATCAAGGGAATTTCTTTGCTAGGTAGGGGTCGGCCTAGTCGTTGGCATCTGTCACATTGGCTTACAAAAGTTTTGTAGTCTTTGTGGAGTGTCGGCCACCATAACCCTCATTGTTGGATTTTCTTTACAGTTGTGTCTACTTGGAAATGTCCTCCTACAGGTCCATAATGTGCTTCATGCATAATATTGTTTCTTTCATGTTCTAGTGCACACCTTCTGAGGATGTCATCTAATCCCATTTTATATAGAAATCCATTTATAAGACTGTATGGTGCAACCTTCATGGCTAAGATTTGCTTCTTCTTTGTACTCATGCCTTATGGTGCTTGCCCATCTTCTAAAAATTGAGTTATTTCCTCTAATTATGTCGGTACTTCTTCTATTCGAAATAAATGTGCATCTATTAAATCATCTTCGACTCCTGTCGGTTCCTCCCTTGTGTCGATTCAGGATAAATGGTCTGGACCAACATTTAGCTTACTTGGTCTGACAACAACTTCGAACTCAAATTCTTGGAATAGAAGTAGCCATCGACAAATTATTCCATGTTGTTAAGGATTATTTACAAGGTATTTTAATGCCTAATGGTCAGTGTAAAAGATAAATGGATTAGCTAGTAGATAATGACGATATTTTTTTAGTGCAAAGACCATTCCTAATGCTTCTCTTTCGGTTGTCAAATAGTTTCTTTCAGCTTTGTTTAATTTTTTGCTACTGTAAACTATAGGATAATCTATTCCATCATCTCTTGGATGAGTTAGGATTGCTCCTATTGCTAGGCTTGATGCATCAATGTGAACATGGAATTTGATCGACCAGTTTAGAAACCTTAGGATTGGTGCTTCGACTAATTTTCTTTTTAGTTTTTCAAATGATATGTGACATTCTTCTGTCCAGTCAAACTCTTTATCTTCCCTTAATAGTTCTTCTAGTGCATAGGTCATGTGTTAATAATATCTTATGAATTTTCTGTAACAACCTATGTGGCCAAGTAACACCCTGACTTGTTTTGAGTTTACTGGTGGTTTTATGTCAAGGATAGTTTTGATTTTTGCAAAGTCGACCTTAATACCTTCCTTACAGACAATGTGCCCTAACAATATCCCTATGGGGGCCACAAATATGCACTTCTTGATGTTCAAAGCTAACTAGATTTGTCGACATCTTTCCAACATAAGCCTTAGCCATTTATAATGATCTTTTAACATGGATTATATTGTCCAGTCATCAAAGTAGACTGCCATGGTTTTGTAAATATTTCTTGGAATCTTTTGACCACAATTCTAGAAAACATTGTAGGTGCATTTTTCAATCCAAAATGCATAACTTTGTAAGCAAATGAGCCAAATTCACACACAAATGTTGTATTTTTCTTATCTTCTTTGGCTATTTCTACTTGGTTATACCCTGAGAATCCATCTGTAAATGAGTAGCATTCATGTCCTGCAACCTCATTTAAAATTTCATCTACATAAGGAGTTGGAAATGGGTCTGTTAGAGTAACTTTATTGAGTTCCTTGAAGTCGACACAGATCCTTAGTTTGGTTGGATCATGTTTCTTAGGTTTAACTACCATTGTACTTGCCCATTTTGATTGGTCAGTAGGGTAGATAATTCCTGCTACAAGCATGTTATCAATCTCCTTCTTGACTATCTCTTTGTATTTATGAGCTAGCTTATATGGTCTTTTCTTCACAGGCCGAACATCAGGTTTAGTGTCAATTTTCATTTCACCCATTTCATGGACTAAAACTTTGAGATCTTTATAACCTCTAGTAGATACATCCTAGAATTCTTTTAATAGGTTCACTATTTTTGTCGTTTTCTCTTCACTCCAGTAGTCTCCAATCTTTTCCATTTTTGGTCGGTTGTCATTTGAGATGTCGAATTCTCTAGTTTTGACTTTAGCATCTAGCCATTTCGGTGCTTTGGCTTCATTGATTGGTCGACTTCTTTCCTTGAACTATGAGAATGTGGCAGGGAAGATGGCTGCATTCATTCGGTCAGCTTCCTCCTTGTTGGTTGTTTCAACTTTGAGCACTGTGCGAATAGGTTTGGTTGTTTCGACATGGTTTGATTTCCATCTAAAGTTTTTCCCTTCTGTATTTTCATTTTCCAACTGTAGTCTTGTCAACTATGGTATTGTCCCAATATTGTCACAGATTGCACACCAAGATGCCTTGCCATTATTCATATTGAATGGGAAATATTTTGTGGTATGCTCTCCATGCTCCTGATAGATGTCACAGAAACATTTTGTTTGCACAAATCGAATGTCCTGTCGGCTGATGTCCTGTCAACAGGTGTCTTTTGAGTGTCCGGTCATCGAGCAATTTGTGAACCAGATATCCTGAATCTTAAGGTTTAATTCTTTTAAATATTTCTGCACAATCTCGAGCTGTTCTTCTAGTCTGTGATTGGTGGAGTATGCTGGAATATCCTCATCCATTTCTACTAGGAGAGATTTTGTAAGCGCATCTTCATAAGTTTTGAATGTCTCCAGACTTATGTGTTGGCAAATTTTCTGAGAAAAACCTGTAAGAAACCACTGGATTAATAATTGTTCATCAATGACATAGTCCAATTGGCTAAGAAGGTCATTCCAACGTTTGTCGTAGTTGCAGGCAATTTCTCCTAGCTTCTGTGATGTTGTCTTTAGTTTCTTTGCTGCCAGATGTTTTGCATCTGGAGTTTTAAAGAATGATAGAAATTGCATTTTGAGTTCAGCTTTAGTTGCTTGGGGTGTTCTCTCAGAAAAGGTCATATACCATGTTAATGCCCTTTTCCTCAAGGCACCAACGAACTGCACCATCTGTATGTCTTCATCAGTAACTTGGTTTTCCTCCCAAGTCGACTCACAGACGAACCAATGTCGTCTGGGGTCCTCGTAGACCTCATATAGAGGGATGTGCGCTGACCCATGATCCATGTTGGACTCATTATCACTATCTTCTTCATGAGGTAGTGGTGGTGGAGGTGGTGGTGGGGGTAGTGGGTTATTTTCTTATTCTTCTTTGCAGAACTATTATCGACAAAACTTTCATTTCCGTCGGACATTTTTGTTGTCATTTCTTCTCCGACAAGCAGTCGATCGGGGTCAACTTCTCCTGTCGATATCCAAATCCAATTATTTGTCTGCAGCTCCAAATTATCTGTGTCTTCCAAAGTTGTATTTGGCAAGGGGGTGCTCCTTTGTGTGTCGAGTGAAGTAAGTGGATACTTCGGTTGGAGGGTATTGCTTGAAGCGTAACCCAATTTTCTTCTTCTAGTTGATGGATAAGTAGATGGTTATCATCGTTTCTCTTGTCATATAGTTGGCTCCATATACCAAAGTCACCAGCTCTTAGTCTAAGGTCCTCTTCGACAATGGTTTGTATCTTGGTACTCGGCTTCGTCGGAGATAGAGGTCTTACCTCCTGGGGAATTTCTAGTTGGAGAGCTCCTCGCTGCTCTATCCACAAATCTTCTTCCATAGGGGACGCCTCTTCTTCCATGCCTTCTTCTTGTTAGTCATGACCCAACTCTGGCAGATTTCTCTCATGGTCGGTCACCCTAGTACTCATTCCTCTCTGCAGCACTATGGATCTTTCTCTTCTTTCTTCCCTTCTTTGCAGCCTCTTCTCCCTCTCTATTTTCTGAAAATCCACCATACCTTTATATGAAACTGTCCTCTTGATTTCCATTTTAGGTTGACTTCTCATCACTGGTGAATAGTATCTTCTTCAGTTGACTAGAATCCACTCCACTTTATCCCAACATACAATCAACTACCCCCCCATTTCCTACCCGACGCTTTAGAAATCCTGAATAGTTCTGTCTACTTGCTTAGGAAGTATTCCCACTCCCTTTCGGCAATGAATTTTTCCCACCTCTTTTTTTTTCCACCCAGTTAGTATTTTGTGGTGGTTCGCATAGTAATGGACGTGGTTCAACAATATGACCCACTCCTTTCTTGATCAGGAATTTAAATAGCAAGGTCAGTAAAGAGCACAAGAATTGCTCAGTGAGGTCTGTGTAGAATTTCTTCTTGATGGTTTCCACCGAAGTTCTTTCTTCTACTGCTTGCTCCTCGCAGAATTTGTCAGCGATCTTTTCGAACCACTTCGATAGGTTTTTCCTTCCCCCTCGAATCCGTTTTTCTAGTAGCTGTTGATCTTTAGTCGCTTCTGAATTTTTCATCCAGGAGTTTCTTCAAAAGCTGGGGCACTAATTCTACAAACTTCTCATGGGTCTCTATAAATAATCTTTCATTTGCTTGGGCAGTCGTTAATTTGTTCCTCCGTGTGTGCGTAATTCTGCAAATAATTTTCTACTTTATGCTCCCACCAGTCCTTAATCTCCTGTTTTGATATCATCTACTTGCATACATATCAGACATGTACTACCAGCAACGAAACCAATGTTGTAATCTCATAGATCACATAATTTTACCAATAATACATACTAAAACATACATACATAACAGAGACAAGAGATAAGAACAAGTAGATGGAGCAACAAATTATATTAACATGAGTGAGTGCATACAATACAGAGAATTGAACCAAGTTCTCATCTGGCTCAACAGCCTAATATATATGATTTACAAACAGTTACAAAATAACTACCTGTCGGTTCACTCAATCGACACGACCTTAGGTGGCCGACCTAATCTCTCATTAGTCGGCTAACTGAATTAGTCAGTCAATCGACTAAGTCGACATACCAACTTGCTCCTCCAACAGGCAGGCTTGATGGGGAATCATAGGCATGCATAATGTTGTCGAAATTCTTCCCAAACTGGTAGTTTCTCTTGCAGGATTATTCCATCCAAGATTGGATAGGACTAGGGTAAAAATCTATATGATGAGGCAGATCATGATACTCATAAAAAGGGCTTATCTATTGATAACTCTATGTGTAAGCCAAAAACTGCTCCCAATCATAAGGAACATCTATATGTGAAGAAGATGGCCAAGGAAAAACTTCGGCTAGTTGCACCCCTTCTAATTCTTCACTGCACTGCTTCTCCAAGTCCTCGTTACAGATACTCAAATACAACTCTAACTGATGATATGGAAACTTTGACTACTCTTCTTTAAACATTTCATAAGTTTCAGAGTACAAACTCCCCTCACTGGACACATCATTGATGGGATTATCAAAAATATTTTCAAAAGTATCATAGGTTGGATTTTCAATAAAATTCCAATAGTCATCATTGCCATCTATGTCAGATATGAGAGATGCCTCATCACTGGTATCAAGTTCCTGGCTACACTCCTCATTCTGCTCAAAACAATCTTCTTCAAAAATCTAGGTTTCAAATATATCACAGGGGACCCAACTTTCCAAATACTTGTCATCAGGTAGAGAGCATGGAGGATTCACATCACACAAAACTTCTACGATTGGATTTTCAATTAAAGTCTCATGGTCATCATCACCATCTATGTTGGATATGAGAGATTCCTCATCACTGGTATCAAGTCCCTGGCTACACTCCTCATTCTGCTCAAAACAATCTTCTTCAAAAAGGGTTTCAAAGACTATCACAGGGGACCCAACTTTCCAAATATTTGTCATCAGGTGGAGAGCATGGAGGATTCTCATCACACAAAACTTCTAAGATTGGATTTTCAATTAAAGTCTTGTAGTTATCATCCATCTCATGTGTAAGGGATTATTCCTGACTTGTATTGCACCCCTAGCTATATCCCTCCTCATGATTATAGTCATCTTCTTCAGAAAAAAGGTCACAAGGCAATAAACCTTCCAAACTATCATCATTATGCTCATTTGTGGGATTAGTACCAAATTTTTAGTGAGGTTATCCAATTGTTGACTATAATCTTCGACTTGAACCCAGGTTTTTGTGGTGACAGGATGGAGTTGTCCAACTGCATTATTGTACTCAGTCTCTCTTGAATATTGCTTTACCCCTCTCCAGCTTTATTCAGAAATATTATGCTTGTCACCTACATGGTTTATATACTCAAGATCGCTTGATGATGCTTTAGGACCACAACCCTATGGAAAATTGTGCTCTTGAACATAGCATGCATAATAGAAATAAGATTCTTCATGAAGGTCTTCTCATGCCCTACAAATAAGCGTGTAAGTTTCAGCCATGTTACCACCCTCTAATTGTTGAGGAGGCCTCTGTTCATGGTTGGGATTTTTTATTTTCCATGTTGGTTTTGCAGGAAATGTTCTAGGAGGTGGTGGGGGTTGTGTCCTTTCAATAGTGATAACCCGATTCTAAACCTCTTTTAATTGTGCTACGTGCTTTCTTTCCATCTCTTCAATCTTTTCACCCATTTCAATGAATTTATTTTTGTAAGCAATGTTGGATGGCTCTTTCTCTTTAGGTTCCACAGTTTTTAGAGGAATGGACGATCTAGAGTAACCCTGGATGTTTGATTCTCCTGAAGACTGTATGTTTTTGTCAATTTTGATAGCCAAACCTTGAGCTTCAAGCAATTTGGTGGACTCCTTGTCTCTTATCTGATACTGGATTTCACCACTTAATGCTTCTATGTCATAATCCAAAGTGGAAGCTATAGGAGGAGCATAAGTAGCAGGGATGGAATTTGATAAGTCTGTGAACCTATCATTGAATTCATCCATGGTTTCAATATCAGATTTCTTCATACTGGTTAAGGATGCCACTAGATGTATGGGTTCTTTTTTACTGCCAAATTTGTCGAGGAAGGCAGGCTTGAAGGATTCCATGGTAGCGAATGCATTGTTTGGAAGGTTGTCATACTAGTTTCTAGCTTTACCATCCAAAGATAAAGCAACATAGTCATGTATACATCTTCTTGTTTGTCAACACCCTTAACATAGGCACTACAGTGTTTGGAAAAATATTTGAGATGTTGCTTAGCAAAGGTAGAGGCATTAGTTCCTGTGAAAGTGACAAGCTTATCAACGGCCTTTTCAAGAACTTCATGGGGTTGACCTACTATCTGAGAGATTTCTAACTGAGTAAAGTACTCGTTCATCGTGGTAAGGAAACAATATTTTTTTTTTAGAGTATTAAAAATTTTCTTGAGACAAAAAATGGATTTCCGAGACAGACTCAGATCTAAGTTCTTCAAGGATCCTACAAGAAGCAAGTTTGTTCAGTCTCCTCCTATAAACCTTTTAAGGCTCGGGGATGAAATTGAGAAAACCTTCAGAGTTTCTTCTAGTTGAATACCTTTAGGTGTTTACTGACAGTGGAGTCGCTAGGTGGATTCAAGTCTAACTTCAGAGAATTGATTGGACTAAAAATCTATCAAAGAGGGAAAAAGGTAAAAATCTAAAAAGAAACAAAGGTCGTCTAGGAACAAAAAGATTTGTCCCTGGCAACGGCGCCAAAAGATGTTGTCCACTAAATGCACACCAGCAATAGAAATCTAATAAAAGTTTTCTCCTCACTTGAGAAACTTGGGAGAGGTGTGGACTTGGGGGCAAGCACAAAGCCAGGTACTGTCACCTACTCCTAGATCCTCCATTTAGGCTAACTCCTAACGAAGGCAAGGGGGGTAGTTCCTAACAAAGAGTTTCTGTGGCTCAATGTTTTAAATGTTTTTTGGTGGTTGCGGATGTGGATGGGTGTTTTTTAGGATTTTTCTGATGGGAAGATCATAGTTTTAACTTTTAGAAAATTACAAAGATATGCTTGTGATATTTAAATGAAACACAACACTGATTGAATTAAACAAAAGCATCCATAATGATAAGATATTGAGCAATACACTTGAGATATGAAAATACAATAATAATAGACCAGTGTCTTATCCAATGGGTATGGAGTCATAAATTGTAGTGCTAGGATTCTTGATACAAGAGTTCAATGTTCGTGTGATCGTTTTGCAAATGCTCTTTGTAAATTTTATCAAGTTTTAGTGATCTTGGATTATTATCGCTGAGAGAACAACGTATCAAAGTCCAACCAAAAAAGTATTCTAAGTCATTTCTTTCAAGGCATGTCGGCTTGTCCAGTATCCTAAGCTAGATGTCTGGGGGATTTAACCAGCCGGATTGGACTTTGAGACAATGAGGGGTTCTGATGCCCTTACTAAGAACAACTCAAATGCTTTTGAAAACACCGGTCCATTGGTTGTGGGGGTGAAGATTTTATTATGTTATCACTTGCAAGATTAACAAATTCGATCATCGTTCTGAGTACGAGTCCACGTTTTCAGGGTCGGAAGAGCATACTAGGTGAGGGATAGCAACGAGTAAATTTTAGTGGGGAAATGTGAGTTGGAATTATTTTATTAATTATGAGCACATAGATGAACCTCTCCGACAAAGAGTTCTCTTGACTTTGTCTTATGACAGAAGTTCAAGAGACTTTGGCTAATCTATATGCCTAATGCAAGGAAAATGCAATGTAACTATGCTCTCCGACAGAGAGTGCTCTTGACTTGGGTTATGGAAATTTCAAGAGACTTTGGTTTCTTTTTAAAATACAAGCAGATTGTAAATGTGGAAACCAAATGATAGCTCAAAAAGATTAATAAACAATGACTTGAAAGAAACTAACTTACCAAAAATAAGCTGAACTAGCAACTAGTGTTCTAAGCATAAAATGAAACTACTCTAAGCATGCTAATAACCAAACGAAAGGACAACACAAGGCTCTTCCCAAAATGGGATACAGAAAACAGAAAGTGTGGGAGGCCTTATCCCACTTATCCTTTTTATTAATCAAGTACAATATTGAGGATTTTCAACCTTTTGGGAACTGAAAGTAAGCAAAAACTTGGAACAAGAAGTTTTAATACTTCTTTTACAATAAGGAGACTGATAAGCTTTAGATATTCTTGTTTAACACCATCTTCATTGCGTTTTGGATCTTCCTTATGGTTTCTTGATGTGTTTCTCTTCTTCTTTGGGTAATCTCCAAGTGTTTTAGGTTCAAGCCTCTCTTTGCTTCACCTTTGCACTTTATTTTCCTCTCAATACCTACAATAAACAAAAATCCAAACAAATCATGCACCCATTAGAAAAATAAATCAAAATTGAAACTAATCTAAGATTAAGATCTACAAACTTAAATGTAAGATGAAAAATTTTACATGCAAAGTGGGAAAGAAGAAGAGGGTAAAATGGAGTAAAAAGGTGGCAAAAAGAGGGCTGAAATGAATGAGGAAAAGAGGAAAAAAGGGGGATCGAACAACAGTAAAGAATGCTGCAAAATAGTGAATGAAGAGGCTCAAAATAACGATGAAAGAGGGCACCCAACAAAAGGTATAGTTGGCTGCAACAAAAGTGAAAAATATGGAAGCAAAAGGGGTGAAAAAAGAGGGCAGCAAATAGTAGAAATTGTGGCAGTGACAAGGGCTGAAAATAGGGCAGCGAAAGAGAGGGAGAAGGCTAGGAGAAGAGGATGGATGAGAGCAAGAAGTTGAAGATGGGGAAAAGAACACAAATAAGGCAGTAACCAAGTAAATAGAAAGATATTTTTAGAAACTTGTCGGAGAAGGAAAGAAAGATCCGGAACCGCTTGCAACCTTGCAAAAAAAATATATTACTAATGGAAAATTTGTATGGTGAAGGTATTAGATGTTGAGAGCTCCTACTAGATGCAATCCCTGAAGACACAAACACTCAATGTAAATTTGATTAGAAGCCTAAGTACTATATTGTTAGTCTTCTATAAACATCATTATCAAATTGCAATACAAGGGTAGGGTGAAAGAGATATTACTTCACATAGGATGAAGACACAATGCCAAAATCCCATCAAATGACCTCCAAAGTCTCAATATTTTATTAACAAAAAGAAGCTTACAAATTCCACCAAAGTTTCTATTCCAAACTCTCCATGAATAAGAGAGAGCAAAGCCGGACTAAGAGTAACACCTGATGAATTGAATAAGCTCGGCATGATGATTTGGAGTTGAACTGAGCTGCAGCTGAGTTGTAACTGAGTGCTGGAGTAATGAGGGGGTATGAGGTGGCTCATTCTCCCTCATAATGATCACCCAACCAATAGATAACCCACACTTCAACCAAAAACGAATTTGACTAAAGAGGGAAAATTTCTAACTGATAGTTCAACTACTACACTCCGATACTTGATCTAAAATTGACCGATATTGATTGGAATCATCATAAATGCTCTGTTCCGAGCTAATTAACTCTTTATTTTATTCCATTTGGCCTTTTTTGGAGATATTTTGATTTTCTCCAATTTATTATTTTTTATTATTTTAATTAATATTTCTCATTTTTTGGGTTTTTTGAGAAAATATTAATTATAAGGCCAAATAATAGTCCAAAACTTAGAATAAGTGTGTCCAGGGGCTAAATGAATGTTTTGGCTTAGAAAATAAGTGTTTATTTCCCAAAAACGCCCCCTGGACCACTTAATTATTACAAATTGAAAATTTTCAATTAAACCATGGTCAAAATGGTTGAATTAATTGAAAATTTTAATTAATTCCCTATAGTCAAAAAATAAAAAAAATAAAAATCACCACGCATTCGGGAATTTTTTTTTCGAACATTGTTTTAATGTATCCCAAAGCTTAGGAAATGACCATAGAACATACCAATAGTGCCTAGTAGGTTCATATTTACTAGTTGGACTCTAATAACCCCCCAAGGCCCAAAATTCAAAATCGGGCATTCCATCTTTGGAGGAAGCGGTAGAAAACATCATCGATTATACCCGGCTATAGGCAAAGCATAATTGACAAGGGAAAAAACTCCCTGGAATACCTTAGTTGAAATTTGACGTCTTAGGGGACCGAACCACTCAAAACCTCTACTAGCACACTTTATTACAAAAACCCCATGGGGCATGGTCATCTCAACATAAAAATAAAAACAACTAGCCAAAATTGGCTAGGAAACACATTCTGAACTTCTGTTGCACTGAATACGAACATTTACCATGTTAATCAGGTGGTGGCTCAACAAGAGGTTCAATTATGATACAAAATAGTTGATAACAGGAGTGATTTCATCCAAGGATTTGTGTGACACCCTATTATGAATATATGATTCACAATTGATTGCTTCCACCCAAAACTTTGGTGGAAAATATTTATCCCCCAAAATGCAAGTAGTCATCTCCTTGGAGATCTAATCTTCCTTTTAGCAACATCATTCTACTGAGGTGTGTATGGAACAGAGTGTTGCACCTGGATACCCGCATCTTCACAAATTGTATGAATTTAGATTTGATTCCCTCCCATCCATTATAATATTTGAGGGATTTGATGTTCTTACCAGACTTTTTCTTTGCTAACGATTTAAAAACCTTGAAATAACTAAAGACTCCTGACTTGTATTGAAGAAAGAAGACCCAACACTATTTGGAAAAGTCATCAATGAATGTTAGGGCATATTTGGCAATACTCATTGACATATGAGGTAATTGACCAGCAATATCATTGTGAACAAGCGCAAGGGGTACAAAGGTTCGTTCATTACTCACTCTATCACACTTATGCTCTACGTGTTTTCCTAGAATGAAACCTTGAAAAAATCCTCTAGAAAACTTGATGTTTGGAAACTCTATGACCATATTCTTCTCATGTAAATCAGAAAGGTACTTGTAATTGAGATGGAAAAACCTCCCATGCCATAATTTTCTTTCTTCATTGGCATGCGTGAGGAGAGGAAAGGAGGTTGAAAAAGTCACAAAGTGAGAAAACTTGTACACTATTGAGCTATGATCATAAAATCCTTTAGTAGTGACTCTACCAATGGAGATTTCAACATAATTGTGTGTGAAAACAACCTTCTTAGGAGAATTAGTATGAGTCATATGATAGCCTAACAAAAGATTGGAAACAAGACCCAGGACAAATAAAACATTGTTAAAGGAACCATGTTCAAGAGCTATTCTACCCTTCCCTTTCCATTCAGTTTCAGAATCATCTCCCAAAACAATTATAGGACCACTTGAAGAATCAATAGAGGAAAAATAATCCCTTGTGGACACCACGTGTCTTAAAGTTCCTGAATCTATGATCAAATAGGAGGATTTTAAAGTGCTTGTAACTAAGGCATGAAATCTCTCCTTGTCTTTAGAATTTGATACTCTCTCCTTCTTCTTTATGCCATCGGGAAGAGAGATATTGTGCTTCTTAGGGAGTTGAGAAATCATATCAATTTGTTTCTTCATGTAGGATCTTTCAGGGTGGAATCCCCTATTGTAGTATGTGCACTTACTCTTTTGCACCTTTTTCTTTCTTCTTCTATGGATTCTACTTGGAGCTTGAAGACTCCTCTTAAGATTTCTGCTTGTATTTCTTTTGATCCGGTGGCTTCTTTGTATTATCCATCTTCTTTCATTTGGAATATTTCTTTGAATGATCTCCAATAGCCAAAGCTTGATCTTTGGAAGGTTTTATCGTACCCATCAATACCAACTTGTCTTTCTCATGTGTCAATAATTCCATGAACTCTTCAAGTGATGGCAAGGATTCCAGTTTCGAACTGTGAGTTTGGTAGCATGGAAGGTCGAAACAAATATTAAATAATCAGGGCCTAGATTTGAACATATGGCCAGTATTAGTTTCCCATCCTTCTTTTCAATCCCACACTGCTTCAATTGAATAACAAGATCTTTGAACTCAAAGAAATGGTCTTGTAAGGTCTCAAAATTGCTTGGAATCAATGAGACAAACCCATTCTCCAATTGATGACCCATCAATGCATCTATTTTTCCAAACAAATATTGAAGCTTCTCCCAATCTTCATTTGGTGATGATAATCCATCCAGAGGGAAAAGGTCTCTGGAAGTACTAAGACACAAGAGACCAAAAGCCTCATCTCTTATGTTATGCCACTGGCTCTTCTCTACTTATGCATTAAATTATATTTTAGTTTCCATGGTCACCCAATATAAGGCTTTTTATCCTCAACAATATCTCCATTTGCGTCTTCCATTCAAAATAATTAAATGGAGTTAAGATGATAGGTTGATATTGATCCATGGATTGAAAGAATGTGCCCTCAGAAGACTGGTTGTGCCCCAAAGAGACTGAGAAATCGATCATGCAATCATAAATGACAATTGAAAGGATAACAATAGAGCTAATGAAGCTCCGATACCATGTGAAAATTAATCCCATACTTAGCACAATTGATCTCACAAAAAATTGTCAAGCAATATGCATAATTTTCACTCAAAAATAGAGACTGAATTGGAGCATAACACAAACTTATATTGAATAAGTGTACATCAACCAAACTTGGGAAATGGTATGGCTTTCAAAATATATAATTACATTAGGGATTCGAATTACTTGGAAGGCAAGACAAATCCTCACAAAAGAAGACTTACTTTAAATAAAAAACCCCCCTTAGGTGCATAAAACACTTTCCAAACTAGTCAAGGAGGTCACGAATTAGCCAAATAAGGCATGTCAGCTAATGAGTGATTGAAATTCAATAAAATCATGCCTTCTGGAGAGAAAAAAGATTGAGGATGTGTTGGACAAAAAAGGAGGCAGTTTCCATGTGACTAGCTTTATCCTTTTCAACTTAAAAGCAGAAAAAACTAGACAAAGCAGGAAAAAAAACGATATGTTCCCTTCTAAATTGGAAAGTATTTAAAGCAAACATAATCTTATCCAAAATCAGGATAAGTGCTCACAAGAATAATCATGGAAATTTTTGACCAATTAATGCAAGTTGTGGCCAACTACCGAGTCTAACACCTAGAAAATTAATCATGATAACTAATAAAGATATCCTAAATATAATGATGGGTTTTTGAATATTATGACAAAAGGCTAAAAAAATTTAAAAAAAATTATATGCTTTAATCCTAAACTCTTTAAAATTGAAAGTGGTGAGAATGATTCTCAAAGCTACTTTGAAACTATTCTTTAAAGAAACAATTTTTAAATATTTTTAAATAAAAAGGGAGAATCCCATCTCAATTTGAGATAAATATATTTAATGTCGATTACGGGTTTGTGTGAAAGGGCGTAGCTCATGTAGAAACACATCTCGATTGAAAGAAATATAAATTTATTTTTTTATCTTTGGTTATTGTGAAAGGTAGAAATTCTTGGGCGAGATAGCATCCCTGGATTTGAGGAGCATGTCTCTCTCTTTAAAGCGCAGGCCTTAAGTATGGGAATTTACATGTAAAAATATTTGTATATGTTGATTGCAAGGGAATGAAAAGGGTGTAGCGTTGGTAGCGCAACCCTTCGGATCCCAGGTTTGACTTTATTCTCTATTAACCTCAAGTGAGGGACAAGAACAACCCTTGTTATCCCATGTGACTTTATTCTCTATTAACCTCAAGTGAGGGACAAGAACAACCCTTGTTATCCCATGTAATTGGTGTTAAGTTGGTTGATAAAGGATGAAAGCCCATCCTTTCTTGTCAATAGTGTTATGTGTTACATTTTTATTAATCAAATATCAGTTGTGATATGTGGGAGAGCACAAACGTAGCTTTCTTACAAGTAGTATTGTATATATATGTTTATAAATATGTGTTGATGTAGTCAAGGTATATTTCGAGATAAAAGAAGACAAGAAATATTTAGGTGATATACTCTACCTTAGTGGATTTGTGTCCATCTCGAGGGTGGCCTCTCAGTGGAAGGACTATCCACTGGATAGAGAGCCAATTGGTTGGGTCGAATGTTGTAGTCAAGTATTCAGTTTCCTTTAGTTGGTCAAGTCTACTCCAAATATGTACTTCTAAGTTATTTTGTTATATTTGTTCAAAATAATGTTAATATCTTAACGTGTAGAGATCTTGAAACATGTTTCATTGTAAATATAGTCCCTTGTAAATACGTTCTCAGTTTTCATAAAGATGTTAGTATCTTGAAAGAATAACATTATTTAGTTAATTCTTAAGCAATGTTTTGGCATGTTTATAAAAGGAGTGTGCTTAACATTTGTAAATAATTCATAAAAAGATAACTCTCGTCTATGGACACATGATTTTGTAATTCTTGACAATAAGCTCACCATTATTTGATAAGACTTAATTTGATAATCTTTGAGTAACTAAAAGGTGAATTTTGTTAAAATTATTCAGTTAAGTACTCTTTTATTGTAAATAAATAATAGAATATTGTGTTATCTTTCAAAGAAATGTTAAGTATTGTGAGCATAGAATAATTTACTCTTTAGTAATAAATTTTCTAAAAGTATTTATTTAATCCCCTCATTCAAATATGAGGTATGAGAATGAAAAACAAGAGTAATATGGTTCAAATCTTAATTTTCTAAAAAAATCAGTATATGTCAAATTTGGTTGAAATTTGATAGTTTTTATATCCAACATACTGTACCAAACATTGGCTTAAGGGCGCTCGGAAGAACCTGCTACCCAAATATAATGCAATGGGAGCGTGCGAGCGGACCAAATCGACAACGCGCACGAACCTCCTAGATGTGCACATGCGCTCCCGCTTCGGCAGTGGCGGACCTCCACGCCGGATTGCCAACGTGGGCAATAGGAGCGTGCACGCGCATGTGGATGCACTCGCGTGCCTATGCGCTCACACACATGTGGACATGCGCGCATGTTTGGTGCGATTGCACACAGGGACGCACGCGCATCCTGATGTTTTAAAGAAAACAGTGGGCATTTGTTTTTGTTTTATAGCCACACGCGAGCTCACAAGGAGGAGACAATGAACCCCAAGGAGACGAAATCGACCCCCAAGGAGCCCAAGGGACTTGTGCAAATTGCCTAAAACGATGTTGGAGTAAGGTAAATAGAGTAGGAATGCAATTTTTTTGTTTATTTCATTGTTTTTTTTGTTTTCAAAATTAAATACAAAATTAAAAAATATTGAAAAATAATTGAAATGGACAAAATTTGATACTGCAGGTACAAATTACCTAACCACAATGAAAAATACCAATGAACCATACCAAGAAAGGAATGAAACAAACCAAACAGAGCACCCAAACCCCGAATTAAATGAAGAAAACCCCAAAGATGAATTACATGGGGATTTAAACCAATTAAGAATTTTGAGTGATGAACTAAAGAACACCATGGAACCCTCTCGGCTTTCCCTCACCACATCAATACAAAACATAATAGAATAGATCAACATTGCCCACAGTGAGATAACCAGTTTGAGCGAATATAGGGCTCGAATGAGAGAGCATTATAGCACCAGTATATCCAAAGAGCATATAAAAAACCTGAATATCAAAAAATCCCAACTATGGAGAAAATTTACAAATCCTAGAATAGGACAGCCTCCAGATGTGAGGAAGAGGCGAGTTTTCATGGACTGGTGTAATTACCAGCCATGGAGAGAAAACTGGAGGAAGAGATGGTTCATGGTTTTCGACAAGCCTCCACGCAACAATGTTGAGGTCTCATAGTATTTTCTTAGGAAACTATGGGCTGAGTTTGTGTTAGAGTTCCATGTGAATTACTTCGACATCACTGAGTTCTGGGGCGTCAGTTTTGGCTCAGCCCAAGATCAACCTCACGCCCACCGGAACCCAGTCAGAGGACCTCCTGCACCTAGGCGAGAGCCAAACCCACCTCCTCAACCCCCCGAGTTAGGTAGCGGGATAGATGAGATATATGAGTCCATTAGATGTGCCACATGACACCTTCTCAGGCATATCGCATTTGTGGCTATGTCCTCGTACTAGAGCGAACAGGACCCCCCGAGAGACACACTTCTGCACGGTCTACTGGTGGTGGGCGAGGGAGAGAAGATACAAGTGGTAGCTAGGTGGATCCATCCAGCTTGATGAGACTAGTGCCACATCGTTTTTCTTGTTGTGGGAATCCATGCCAGGTCCCGACGCAGGAGCATGGCACAGAGAGATACCTACACCACGTTAGTTATTGTTTTATTTAATGTTCAAGTATTGATTATACGTTATGCGATCTCATAATTTCTAATAAATTTAACTTAGAATCAGATGTTGATGACTTGATTTTTTTTAATGTACAGCTATTCAGTGCCGAGTCTCCAACACACGGGTGGGAGGACGTTGTTTCCTTCAACCTAGATGGAGCCATGTCAGCTGTAGAGGATATCATGGCACCATATACACAGGTAGTTTTCTTTCAGTAATTAAATTTAATGTTAGTAGTTAATCTTGTCGTCCAAGATATGTGTCTCTCTTGTAACTTGTTTTAATATTTGCACCGTGTTTATTGTTTATTGTTATTGCTCCACGTTCCTGTTTTTATAACAAGGTCATGAGAGAAAAAACATATTCTTCCACACTATCTTAAAATTCATTCAATTCCTTCAAAAATGGATGAAATGTTCTCTTACCTTAGTTGGTAAGAAGCTAGGAAGTATGTTTGACATTGGTGGAAAAATGGGGGACCTAGAAAAATATTATGTGGAAAACATTTACATGGAGATGCACCAAGATGATGGGTTAGATAATTAAATTGGTAATTAATGAATTGGGTCTTAGTTGTATTGTCAAAAAATTGAATATTTGAAAATAACCATTATCTGCTCAATATGCTACCTCTAATGGAAACTTAGAAGAAAAGTACTAAGTGTTGATGTAATTGTAACTTCGGAATTTATTCACTTATATATCTTATGTATTGTACCCCGATGTTTATTCTGGGAAGTGTTTGTAATGTAATTGAGTCATGTCATCCCCCGATGTTCCGATCGGGAGTTTCTATAATGTAAATAAGTCATGTCAAGTCATTGTGGGTAACCCTCCTATTGATCAAGGGTTAAAGTCTCCATAGTTGCGGGGCCCTAGGATTATTAGACTATCCTAGAGAAGTCAGCCCTAGGTGAGTTATTGTAAGTCAAGGAAATAGTCCCCACCATTGTGTTAAGGATAACCCTCCTTGTTTGTCGGAGGGGAAAAGTCCCCACAAGTTGTGGGGAACTAGGGTTATTAGAATCTCCTAGAGATGTCAGCTCTAGTAAGTAATTGTTAAGTGAGGTCGACATATTGGAGTGGACATTAAGTGAATGAAAGAATATAAATAGAGAGTGAGCCTCTCTATTTATCACACACACACTCACTCATTGGGGCGCATGAGTGAGAGAGAAGTTTCTAGGACAAGAAAGAGACTACTGCTGTCAGGAGATCATCTTTATGTTTTTGGGTTTTACTTTTGGTGTTGATTCTATCTTTGAGGAAGTTGCGGGGTTTTCTCCATTTATGGTTTCCCCGAGGAAAAACACTGTTTTCATTGTCTCTTGTGTTTGATTGTTGTGCTTGTTATTCTCTTAGTTAAATATCCTAATATAATGCTAGCTTAAATGTTCAAAAATCTAACATGTTATCAGAGCTAACTTGACAAGAAGACATTGTGCAGCTGCAAAAGCTAAGGCTTCTTACTTTTTGGGGCGCATCTTTCTGTCAAAGCGAAATTCGATTCCGAACATTTTCAGTTTTTGGCGCGAGAAATTAGGGATTCTTACAGAAGAGGAATTTTTGAGTGAGCCCGGCATAGGATTTCTCTCCTCATCAAAATCGAAGTTTAGAGATCTGGGTCGATATTTTTGGTTGGGTATAACTCCAATAAAGTCAAACCCTAGTTTGACCCCGGGCTGGAAAAACCCTACAATACTAAAACTGATAAGGTTTGGTACATTCGCTATATCTCTGGATAGGAGAAGGCTCAGGAGCTGAAACTTTCACAGGTTGAAGATAAAATACTGATTTACATTTTTTCCAAAGTTCAGCCTCATATTCGCTATATTATAGGAGATATGATCCATCCAAATTAGGGTTCCAGCCTCTCCCAGGATTCATCCCCAAACAAGACATCTGGGGAGAATTGCTATATCTCGGGCTACGAAGGTCCAAATGAAATTTATGAAGATGTACCAGAAATGGAATATAATTTACTTTCTATTGTCCAAATTTCAGACCTAGAAGATGAAACAGTTGCACGTGGAAGCCGTACAACTTTGATATGTTGAATAGTCCTGAAATAGGTCACCTTGGAAAAATGATCATAAGTCCCAATTGGTGAAACCAATTCTAATGAAACCTATGGTTTTGGAATAGGAACAGGCGAGGATACCTCAGTGAGAAGTTTCAGACATAGAGGAGAAGTAAGTTTGGAGATACTACAGAAACAGTATCAATAATTTCTGCAGAAGAAATTGGTAAACTAGGGATTCTTGTTCTGGGAGATTCCTTCCAGTGTTTTCAGAAAATGAGTACATTAGACAGCTCACCTTGAAGAGGTATATCTTTCTAGCCAATAAAATGTGAAAGATTCCAATTTTTCAAAATTAGGGTTTCTTTGACAAACCCTAGATCAGCCAGCTCTGGAACCAAGACGGACACCTCAAATCGGTAAGATCTAATCTTTTGCTATTTTCATTTGAGGTTCTCATTTAAAAGTGATCTATCACATCAACTTGATGATAAGCTCGGTGAAGTTGACAACTTCCAAGCATGGAATTATATGATCTCTCTGAAGAAAATGAATTGGACACCTACATGACTAGAGAGGTTTCAATTCTAGAGGGAGATGAGGCTCAAAGCCTTACACCAAAAGAAATTGGTCAAGGCCAAGAAGATCATTGTTGATTCAATCACGGATCACATTATACCATAAGTGTCTTTCTTAAAGACACCAAAAGAGATGTTTGATTCCTTGACTAAGCTATTTGAAGGGAAGAACATAAATCAGAATATGACTTTGAGAAAACAATTGAAGAATGTGAAGATCTAGAATGCAGAGATCATACAGTTATACTTTACAAGGGTCTCTCAAATCAAAGAACAACTTGTAGCAGTAGAAGAAGAAGTGGAGAATGCAGAAGTGGTGATAGCCACCTTGAATGGCCTCCATGGATCATGGGATTCATTCATGCAAGGAATGTGTGCCAGAAGGAAGTGATTACTTTCAGTAGACTCTGGGAAGAAGAAGAAGCTCGACTCATAATAAGAGAAGAGAAGATGGGAGCAACTGAAGATCAAGCTCTCACCATCCAAATAAGATCCCTAAAGCAATGAGGAATATGAAGATCTCAACTCTTGAAGAACCTCTTATCCACCTTAGCATTTGGATAAGAAATGATGTTATTTTGAATGAAGAAGATGATGAAGCTGAAGGCTCAAGGAGTCTACCCACGAAACAAATAAAGATAAGTATTCAATTTACATTCCATGATATTGTTTTTGTTATGTAGTTGGTTATATTCAGTTGATGTATTATGCATGATAGAATGCTTGCATTAATTACATTATACTTCTAATATGCATGTGATGGGTAAGTACCTCATGGTGCTATACAACTCTCCATTGCTACTTATCTAGAATGAAACCTCTTTGCTAACATATTGGATTAGTGCACAATCTCAATGTTGTCCTGGTAGAGATGGAAGGCATCTAGAAAGTTTCCATGAGATATGGATGAATGTTGTATTGGCTAAAATAGTTGCATGATCATATATTTATGCATAAGAATTTTTCATAATGAATATACCTTATGAAATGTTTCTAACCATACAACTAATGCATTTGACTTGTAGGAAAGATTGCGTAAAATTGCCTACAAGCAAAGAAGGATGAGACTTGTTCTGACAACAGTTCAAGAGGAAGAATAATATGACGAATGCAATGACATCATTGATGCAGAACCTTCCAGCTATGAAGAAGTAACCAAAAAGAAAGGGAAGACCAGTTCAAGAAGAATGATGTCTAGGATGCAGTATCGATACGTGAAGGGAAGTTTGTAGCTCCATCATGCAATAGATGGAAACATCGTGGGATACAATGCAAGATTCGTAGCCCGAGGCTTCTCATGAAAAGAAGGCATAGACTATGAAGAGACATTTGCAGCCAGTGAGAGTTGAGACACATGATAGGCAGAATCATGTGTGCAAATGAAAGAAGGCCTTGTACGAGCTTAGAAGACAACCATGGGATAACACATACATGAGGAGCTTGATGAAGATATTAACCTTTGCAACAAGGTTGAAGATGAAAGCCTATAGAGGATGACAAGCTCACAAATGGGTGCGACAAGAAATTTTGAAAAGCTTCAAGATAGAGGATCTTGGTATACAGTGATCCTATATGGATACATAGAAGATTAGTAGCAAAGGAAGCTACTTGTCACTCTGGTACATAATGTTTCAGTGCATAGAGTACGAAAGATAGAGGGAGTGACTGCAGAAGATCCTGAGGTTCAACATGGTACGACAAGATGGACAGATTACTGATGACTCTAGGCTTTACTGAGAGTAAAGAGGATTCCAACCTTTGCTTCAAGGTTGAAGACAGAAGACCAGTGATGCTCCTGTTATATGTCAATGACTTGTTCCTGACAGAAAAGAGGAACTCATTATAGTTGCAAGAAGGGGACTTGCTACCGAGTTTGAGATGAAGGACTTGGATATGATGGGATGGAGGTGTGGCAGAATATCCCTGGGACAAGGGAAGTATGTAGTAGAGATCCTGAAGAGGTTCAGAATGACAGACTGAAAGGCCATGACCACACCTATGGCATCGAACCTGAAGCTATTGAGTGTTGATTCATCAGAGACGGTTGATGACACGATGTATCGTCAAATGATTTGTTCCTTGATGTACCTGACAAATACGAGACTAGATATTTGCTTTGTTGTGAACACCTTAAGCCAGTTCCTGAAGGATCCGAGACATGCTCACTTGATTGCTACAAAGCATATTCTGAGGTACCTAAAGGGTACAGTTGATTATGGGCTCAAGTATGAGACGAATCATAAGATTAACCTGGAAGGTTATGTTGATTCAAATTGGGCAGGCAGTTCCATCAATAGGAATAGCACTTCAGGGTGTTGCTTCAGTATGGGATCAGGCGTGATCTCTTGGTTTAGCAGGAAGCAGTCTTGTGTGGCACTAAGTACAACTGAAGCAGAGTATGTCGTAGCTTGTTTAGCTAGTTGTGAGGTAGTATGGCTGAGGAAGCTACTGTCAAATTTATTTGATCTCTAGTTGGACACTACTTGTATATATTGTGACAACCAAAGTTGTGTGAAGTTGTTGGAGAACTTGGTGTTCCATGACAAGTCGAAGCATATCAAGATCAAGTATTGCTATATCAGGGATATGGTGCAGAAAGGAGGAGTGAAGCTCCAATATGTTGCGATAAACGAACAGATAGCTGATGTGTTGACAAAGCCATTAGCTAGAGTGAATTTTGAGTACTTTAGGGATAAGCTTGGTGTTCTCTAGATTGAGGTTCCCTCCAAAGGAAAGTGATGAGTCCATGAGCCATTCTGACATGGTGAGAGGATTAGTTCCTTCCATGGTTAGATGTAAGGGCTGATCCATTCTATCATGATGAGAGGATTGGTTCCTCGCATGCCAGATATGAGTGCTAAGCCATTTTTATGTGACTGTAGGATTGGTTCCTACATGATCAGATATACGTGTTGAATGTCGTTCTTGGAATGGAGGAACCTAGTCAGTTGCTAGGAACACTCAGTCTGGGACTGAGGGCCATTCTGATGTGACTATAGGATTGGTTCCTACATGATCAGATGTAAGTGCAGAGCCATTCTGAGGCGATTTTAGGATTGGTTCCTACATGATCAAATGTAAGTGTAGAGCCACTCTGAGGTGATTGTAGGATTGTTTCCTACATGATCAAATGTAAGTGCAGAGCCCTTTCGACATGTAGGTAGGATTGGTTCCTCGCATGGTCAAATGTAAGTGTTGGGCCTTTCTGACATAGATGACTTGATTGGTTCCTCTCATTGTCAGATGTGAGTGCTAGGCCTTTCTGACAGGGTTATGGGATGTGTTTCGACATGGTCAGATGTGAGTGTTAGGCGTTCCTTTCTGATGTGATTATAGGATTGGTTCCTACATGATCAGATGTAATTGTTGGGTGGGCCGTTATGACTTAGGGTCAGATATAAGTGCTGGAAAAGAACTACATGGAGGATAGGCCTACAACCAGCATGAAAAAGGGCTAGCTCTGTAGAAATTCCTATGATGAGAAGAATCAAGAGATAGCACCTGTGATGATGATCCAACAGAGATGTTCAAGAACCAGAGATGATCCAGATTGAGTGATGATCTAGATCCAGTGATGATGATCCAGATCAAGTGATGATGATCCAGATCGAGTGATGATCCAGATCCAGATGAAGATCACTTGAATATGAAGATGACAAGGACTCGATGATGATCCAGATGATACAGGGAAGAAGACTTGTGTTGCTAAATTGTGTCGAGAGAATACCTTCCTAGTTAAGAGGGAGTGTTAATGTAATTGTAACTTTAGAGTGTATTCACTTGTATATATTATGTATTGTACCCTGATGTTTATTCCGGGAAGTTTTTGTAATGTAATTGAGTCATGTCATGCCTCGATGTTTCGATCGGGAGTTTCTATAATGTAAATAAGTCATGTCAAGTCATTGTGGGTAACCCTCCTATTGATCAAGGGTTAAAGTCCCCGCAGTTGCGGGGCCCTAGGATTATTAGACTATCCTAAAGAAGTTGGCCCTAGGTGAGCTATTATAAGTCGGGGCAATAGTCCTCACCATTGCATTAAAGATAAGCCTCCTTGTTGGTCGGAAGGGCAAAGTCCCCACAAGTTGTGGGGCACTAGGGTTATTAGACTCTCCTAGAGATGTTGGCTCTAGTAAGTAATTGTTAAGTTAGGATGACATGTTGGATTAGACATTAAGTGAATGGAATAATATAAATAGAGAGTGGGCCTCTCTATTTATCACACACACACTCACTCATTGGGGCGCATGAGTGAGAGAGAAGTTGGTGGGACAAGAGAGAGATTACTGCTATCGGGAGATCATCTTTATGTTTTTGGGTTTTACTTTTGGTGTTGATTCTATCTCTAAGGAAGTTGCAGGGTTTTCTCTATTTAAGGTTTCCCCGAGGAAAAACAATGTGCTCATTGTCTCTTGTGTTTGATTGATGTGCTTGTTATTCTCTCAGTTAAAGATCCTAATATAATGCTAGCTTAAATGTTTAAAAATATAACACTAAGAAGGGTATTGTCAATTAGGATACCTTAAAAAATTAGGTTTGAAATAGGAGGAAAAGAGAACTCATAGCTATTTCAACTCTCTAGACCAAAAAGTAAATGAAGCATAAGCAAGGTTTACTAGGGATAACTAGTCAACTAATTCGTATATAAGGAAACTTTAGCATCAATAATGGATACAATTTTCAAATATATAGTTAGGGAAAATATGACAAACACTTACCATACAAATAATCCATCCTTTGATATTGCACAAGACAAGCATATTATTTTTGAATATCATTTCAAGAATCGACGAGAAAGTCTAAGGAGTAAGCCCATAAAATTTGTGGATATTCTCTAAAATAGAGAAAAATGTAACATCCCTCAAAATCATAAATTAAAAAGAAAAATTATTATGCAACTTTGGGACTGTTATTATCACTATCATATCATTTATGTTATGTCGCTTGATTGATTTGTGACTTCTATTGTATCACTAAATTAGTTCTTATCAATCGTCGCATATTTATTTAAATTGTCAGCCCATGTTTTGTTAATCTTGTCGTCTAATGTAGTTAATATTTAGTAATTGAATCTAAATATTTTTGTGCAAATGAAAAGGTGTCCACGGGATTGAGTGACCAGCCATCCCCACCGGGGATCAGCATATCCCCTTGTGAGAGTATAAATTTAATTTCAATTTTGATGGCTTAGATTTGTATATTTAGTTATATTTTTTATGTATTAATACATGATTCCATGAATATGTATGCATGTCCCACTACATAGGCACATTAGTGTCACTATCTCTCCACCGACTACCTTTTTCCCACCATATATTCCAGGTGCAACCCCTGGCATACATGTACCTTTCCCTGCATCCCTCCCCACCTTGTTCCATCCATCCCTTGCCTCCCACCCACTTCCACACTTCCATCCAGCTCCCCCCCCCGACCTCATCTATCCACCCCTTCCCTTGCAGTTTCCCATGTTTCCACCCTAACCAAATTACACCATCCATCCACATTCACCCATCCCTCCACCCCATCCCAGACCTCATCCCCCTCCCCCATATTCCCCCACCACCCAAGTTCCCTCTTCCACAGTGGCCCATTCCATTCTACAGCCAATTGGCGTTTATCATCGTACATCACCACTTCTCCCACTCCAGTCCACTCCCTCTCCCACCGTGCCCCCTAGTGTTGTAGCCAACATCGATATGGCTACATCCTCCGCTATGCCATCCACCCTAGCATCAGAGCAAGTTTTACATCCCACTACTCCACCTGCCACCCCTGAGGACCAGCCGATTACTCCACCTGCCAGCCCCCAGGACCATCCTATTGTGTTCACGGTGAGATTGATCAGTTTATAAAAACATGGTGCAATATTAATGAAAATTAACATAGCAATAAATTGTATGAGTTATCTTACTATTTAAATGTTGCAGGGTGGCATTGTTGAGAGACTTGGATCACGAAGGAGGGTAGCCCGCTCACCACTTATGGTCTCGTCTCAAGTGAGCTATTTAAAATTTGAAAATGTAATTTTGATATTTAAATTGTGTTTTATACTTGTATAATTTCCTGTAGGAGTTGACATTTGATTGTTATCATTTCAGAGACCAAGGGGAGGTGGTTGAAGCGACCAGAAGAATCGAGCTTCCTCTAGCTTTAAGAAGAGGAAGATCGATTTTGGAGTTGCACCTGGGAGCTCCGAGGGTGGGCAGGAGGATTGAGAGGCCCTCCTATGTACGCTAGCCGTGATGTGTCATTTTGGCATGAGTTTCCGTCTTTTGTATATGAATGGAAATTTTTGTATATTAATATATCGTTTTGTACTTATTTATATTACTTTTCCTTTTATTACAGGTTTTCATACATTATGTCGAATGCAGTAGTAGTTTATAGTTGATGCACTTGTAATACTTATTGTTGACGAAGCAATAAAGTCCATATTTTCACAATAAAATGCATAAAAAATTTAACATTGTAGGTTAGTTAACAAAAAAATACACAAATGCATAAACGTGTATAATAACAATGATAATTGAACTCTAACTCCTATAGAACCCTAACTCATATTGAACCAACATACTAACACCTACAGTCTTATTCATTGTCCAAATTGCAATAGAAAGCAATCGTTTGCCTTTGGTATTTACATAGTAATTATAACCTTTGGCCTTCTACTCCATTTTCTAAACTTGACTAACCCTAGGACTGTCCCAAATTGCAATAGAAAGCAATCGTTTGCCTTTGGTATTTACATAGTAATTATAACCTTTGGCCTTCTACTCCATTTTCTAAACTTGACTAACCGTAGGACTGTCTATCAAACTAAACTGTAATACTACCTAGTAGGCATCCATAAGACACACCCAAACCATTCTATTCTAGCCTAACCCTTTCTAAAACCCTTGCCCTAGAATCCTACCTTTCCCTCTCTCTAAAGCAAGGCTTATTCCTTTCATTTCCACACTACTTAGACCCCCACGACTCTCCCTATATCTCTTACTATAATATCCATTTTGGACAGC
The DNA here is from genome assembly GCA_001517045.1 of Pseudotsuga menziesii. Taxonomy (NCBI): domain Eukaryota; kingdom Viridiplantae; phylum Streptophyta; class Pinopsida; order Pinales; family Pinaceae; genus Pseudotsuga; species Pseudotsuga menziesii. The sequence goes on along the minus strand of LPNX010260100.1, from coordinate 8,177 downwards.
CCTAGAACACCACTAACTCATGCTAAGCTTCCCTAACTTCTTCACTGTAATATCCCATTTAGGGCAGCCCTAATAGCCTTCTTCCCCACCTATCATAGCCTAAGGTCACTTCCTTGCCTTCCTATCTTACCCACTCACTAATGCCTCACCTCAAATTTTCCCATAACCCAATTTAAAGTATCACAAAGGCACCCTAATGGGACTGTATATAAACAATCATTCCTAGCCATACTTAAACAAATTTGACAGTGGTATATAAACATCCATAACTTGGAAAAATACTAGAAAAGGCCTTGAATTGCTTGCAAGCCATTGTGTCATCAAAATCCAAGTGAATATACTTCTTATCATTCCTACTTGACTAGAAATTACATCTTGGACTGTCATAAGACATTTTACTTGACTAGAAATTACATCTTGGACTATCATAAGACATTTTACTTGACTGAAAATTTGATTTGGTTTAACAGTCCCATTGGCTTGGAAACTTGTCACTTATAAAATTGTTTATCACTAATGTTTATTTAAAAATATTGTACCTTTGTCTTGACAAGATAAAAAGTGAAATTAAGGACTGTCATAATGCTAAATGCTTGGTTGGAAATACTTTTATGTCAGTTGCAAAAGAGGTTGAATTTGTACGATATGATGATAGCGTGCCATCAACACCACTAACATGCTTCAACCACATGCATAATTGAAATGAAAACATCCCATAATGATAACGTCCCATAAAAATTGTTCTTCCTTGACAAATAAAAAATGAAACAAGTTCATGAATATGTGTCTTCTATAATGATCTATTGTACTTGTTGCAATTTTAACGATTTAAGGCTTAGCATGCATAACCTAGGGTTTAGAATCAACAAGGAAACCCTAACCCTAACTGAAGTTTAAAGGTTAGGATGCATAAACTAGGCTTTATAATCAATGAGGAAAGCCTGACCCAAACAATGTTTTGGGGTTAGCATGCATAACCTAGGGTTTAGAATCAATGATGAAACCCTAAACCAAGGAGGGAAAACCTAACACCAACCCTACCCAACCATCTTTTTTAATACTAGACCGTAATATTACCTATTAGGCAATCATAAGATGCACCACTAACTCATCCTAAGCTACCCTAACTTCTTGACTGTAATATTGTATTTAGGGCAGCCCTAATAGCCTTTTTACCCACCTATCATAGCCTAAGGTCACTTCCTTGCCTTCCTATCTTACCCACTCACTTCCTATCTTTTCATCCCTATTGATCATTCCTTTGGTAGCGACATGTTCTCTTTGGGTGTACACAAGTGCATGATGACCTATCCAAAGGTTTGCACTTAGGATATCTAACAAAATAAACACCATTAAACTTTACTTAACAACTTCAACCCAAAATTATCTCAAATTAGCATGCATAACCAATTCTAGAATCTACCCAATCATAAACATAATATAAGATAAAATTCAAATCTCCAAGTACACAATATTTCGACAACTGAAACAGTTCTTATGTATATGTATATATATGATATGTATGTCTATATATTAGGAAACCATAAGCGGAGCTAGCCCCAAACTATCATTGTTGTCATTAAGGTATCCACACTATAATTGTTTTCCTCGTTAGGGTTTATAAGCCCTAATCATCTTTCATCATAGAGGCACACGGAATTTTAGACAAGTCTAGCACCAGTTTCAACATCAACATGTCTATCCTAGGATGATTCCTCAAACCCTCAGTCTTTGTCTATTGCATGAACACAAGAACCAAGACCTCCATGGAAAATCAACTAAACATAAAAAAATATTATTCTAAGCAAGGAATCAAAAGAAGCTTGAGACTTATCAAGTTAGGTTTTCCATGGTCTTTCTGTAACATCCATGTATCACACAAGAACAAGACTGCAATATCACCAAAGACATTATCTCTTTTCTTTGTATCTTCTACAGGTTTGGAACTCTAATTCTACCTCCTTTGCCCACACAACAAGAGCTATAGATTCTGCAAGACAACCATCAATTCCTCTAGTATTTGTTGATGTATTTGTAACTTTGGAATGTATTCATCCATATATATTATGTATTGTACCCCGATGTTTATTTCAAGATGTGTTTATGATGTACTTGAGTCATATCATGCCCCGATGTTCCTATCGGGAGGTTCTATAATGTAAACAAGTCATGTCAAGTCATTGTGGGTAACCCTCCTATTGGTAAAGGGTTAAAGTCCCCGCAGTTCCTAGGCACTAGGGTTATTAAACTCTTCTAGAGAAGTCGGCCCCAGTAGGTTATTGTCAAGTCAAGAATTCATATAAATAGAGAGTGAGTCTCTCTATTTATCACACACTCACTCACACTCAGTTGTAGTGCATAGCTGAGGAAGAAGAAGACACTGGGTCTAGGAAGAAAGAGGTTACTACTGTCGGGAGATCATCTTACTGTTTTGGGGTTTTACTTTTGGTGTTGATTCTATCTCCGAGGAAGTTGTGGGGTTTTCTCCATTTATGGTTCCCCAATGAAAAACATTGTGTTCATTGTCTCTTGTGTTAGATTGTTGTGATTTTTATTCTCTCAGTTGAAGATCCTAATATAATGCTAGCCTAATGTTAAAAATATAACATGGTATGAAAGCTAACCTAAGAAGAAGACACTGTGCAACTGTGGGAAATAGGGCTTCCTACTTTGTAGATCTCTCTCCACAGGTTTTTAGCCAAAGAAGGTTGGGCTAACTCTCCTCCCTAGGGTGCATCTTTATGTCGAAGTAGAATCCAATTCTGAGCTTTTTAGTTTTGGACCCGACACTACTGCTGAAAATTAGGGCTTTTCGTAGAAGTGGAATTTTTCAGTGAGACTAGGCCTGGATTGATATCCTCCTCAAAGTCAAAGTTTAGAGATAAATATCAAAGCATTTGGTTGGACAGAACTTTGGAAAATCCAAACCCTAATATGCTCTTGAACCAGCACTACAGAATTTCAGCTCCAATTCCAGATATGACATCTTGACCTGGTAAGATCTAAATCTTTTGTATTTCCATTTGAAGTTCTCAGTTAAGATGTCTCAGCATACCAAGCTTGATGAAAAGCTTGAGGGAGCTGATAACTTCCGAGCCTGGAAGTATAGGATATCCCTGGTTCTGGAAGAAAATGAGTTGGACTCCTATATCAATGAGGAGGTTCCAGTTCCAGAGGGAGATGAGGCTAAGGCCTTACACAAGAAGAAGTTGGTTATGGAAAAGAGGATTATTGCTGATTCAATCAAGGATCGCCTCATACCATAGGTGTCCTCCCTAAAGACACCTAAAGCTATGTTTGATGCCCTAACCAAATTGTTTGAAGGGAAGAACATAAACCGGAAGATGACTCTGAGAAACCAACTAAAGAATGTAAAGATCCAGAATGCAGAGACCATCCAGTCTTACTTTACAAGGGTTTCTCAGATCAAGGAACAACTGGAAGCAGTATATGAAGAAGTGGAAAATGCAGAGATTGTAATGACCACCTTAAATGGTCTCCCTAGATCATGGGACTCCTTTATTCAAAGAATCTATGGAAGAAATACGTTAGTCAAGTTCAACAAACTATGGGAAGAATTCTCTTAAGAAGAAGCTTGAATATCAGCTCGAGAAGAAAAGATGGGAAGTGAAGATCAAGATCTCAAAATCCACTCCAAGAAAACCAGAAGAAGCTCTCATTACTCTAGAGGTAAGAAATTCCACCAGAGAGATAAATCTAGAAAAGATCTATATAAATTAAGATGCTATGCATGTGATGAAAGAGGATACTTTGCCAAAGACTATCCTAGAAACAAGATTAAATCCCATAAGAAGAAGGGAAACAAGAGAAGACATCATGCTCAGGCTGCAGAGGATAATGAACCTTCCACAAAGAGATTCAGACAAGAAAGTGACGATTCTTCAAGTGATGAAGAATATGTGCTGATCTCCACTCTCACGGGAACTATCTCACATGGAAGCAATGATTGGCTTATAGATAGTGGTACTTCCAAACATATGACGAGATTCAAAGAATCCTTTGTGAAGCTATCTGAACATGACTCACCTCACAAGGTGAAACTTGGGGATGAATACCAGTATCCAATAAAAGGTAGTTGGGAATCCTCCTATAAGATAGACTTTGGAAAGTCTATGAAGATGCAAGATGTATTGTTTGTACTAGGACTAAAGAAGGACCTCCTCTCCATATCTGCATTACATGTGAAAGGCATGAGGGTTGCATTTATAGATGGACAAGTTATCATGTGGCCAAAGGGAAATACTATTAATGATGCAGTAGTGATTGGGGAACAAGAAGGAGGTCTATACAAATTGAAGGGCCATCCAAAACAAGCTTTAGTCCATGACACAGTAGAGCCAAATGAGCTTTGGCATAGAAGGCTTGCACATGTGCATTACATAGCACTACCACTTGCAAGCAAAGTTCCTTCCAGAAATTCAAGCAAAACATGATGGAGTCTGTAAAGGATGTGCAAAAGGAAATAACACAAAGAAGACATTTCCAAGTAGCAAGAGCAAGGCAAAAGGAATCTTGGAAATCATCCACTACGATGTATGCGGTCTAATGTCATCAAGTTAACTAAGCGGGTATGTATACTATGTTTCTTTCATTGATGACTTTTCTAGGAAGACATGGATTTACTTCATGAAGAACAAAGATGAAGTATTAAGCAAGTTCAAGGAATTCAAAGCCTTGATCAAGAACCACACAGAAAAGAAGATCAAGACCTTTCAATTAGATAATGGTGGAGAATTCACATAAAATGAATTCAAAGAGTTATGCAAAGACTCAGGGATTAAGAGGGAGTTATCCACTCCATATAATCCACAAAAAAATGGGATTGCAGAAAGGAAGACCGGAACTATCATGGAAGCTGCAAGAGATATGCTTCATGATCAAGATCTTCCCATGCATCTATGGGCAGAAGCTTCCAGAACAACAATGTATGTACAGAACCGTACTCCACATAGAGTACTTGAGAACAAGACACCTGAAGAAGTCTTTTTCAGTAAGAAACTAGAAGTCAGCCATCTCAGAATATTCGGCTGTCCAGTGTACTGTTATAGCGGATTTCACCACACTAGGTGAATCACACATTGTATGGCCTTCCCTTGTCCTGCTGTAGACTCATTAGCCCCTTTGGACCACTTTATATCTTTTGATGTTACCTTGATCATCCCCAAAATAACATTATAATATTGATATACGCGGCTTTTTCCCTGATAACCGCGTACATACGCGGGTATTCCCTCGATAGTCGAGTACATCGGGATGTGTACATAAATCCAAATCCTTTTGGACTGTTCCTTGACTTGGATCCAACTCATATGACTCCTGGCCTTCCATATGCCTTGAGATCGCACCGATTCGACCCTTCAGTATCCCTTTGAAGAGCTATATAAGGAACCCCTTGGTACATTGAAAGCAGAAGAGAACTTTGAGAGCATCGAAACTATAGTCCATTGTTGCCAAGATTTATGCTTGAGTATGCATCCCTTTGTCCCTTGGAGCACTGTTGTGTTCTTCCCAAGCTTACCTTTCACTAGTAAGCTTGTTATCAAAGTGAT
>LPNX010260047.1:10182-65815 GCA_001517045.1 Pseudotsuga menziesii | reverse complement strand
AGACGCGAGATTACCCACCGATAATGATAATGGGAATCAAGGTACTAGAGTGCAAACTAACAAGTGTGAATATATGTGTTGAGGTCAAACACTTGAGAGGATCCATCGATCAGGGGACATTGATGTATTCCCAAGAAACTGTAGATGGCGAGAGAACCTGCCACTGATGACTACAAGTCTCAAGGCACTCAAAAGGACTCTAGACTCCAATCCCAGAATAAATGATCTGAAGTCGATGGGATGAAATATGCTGGAAGGAGGGCATTAAGGCATCCCCCATCATCCAACACGAGGTACTCAGCAAAGCTGTCTAATGTGGAAGGACTCGATCATAAAGTGCACGAATCAGTAACTGTACCGGGAATGGCCGACATGCAAAGTCAAGATAACTGAGGAATGGCCGACACAGGTTTAAAATTCCTTCGAACAAGAACATAACGGTGTATGGTGACTGAGTGAAGGAAACATAGACTCGATATACAAACTGGGACATCTCTGTGAAACAAGAGGCATCAACAGAGGCTCCATAGGGACTGGAAGCTTAACCAGTCGGTGGAGATAAACTCAGATAAATGAGTACAGCTCCTAAGTCAAACTATAAACCAACCAATGGATGTGGTATATAGTGCTCTGTTCGAAGGCGACATGACTCGATAGCTACCAAAGATAACATCTTTCCTTGTCTGGCTTTTTGTTTTTTTTGTTTTTTTTTTGGACTTTTTCAGTTATTTGAAAAGCTTGAAAAAAGAATAAACTAGCTTTATAGTTACAAACTAAGAGGAGACGAGTGTCATCAGGGAAAACAAACTAGTTCCAAGAAGTGGAACATACCTATTCTCAATGCAAGAATACATGTGTAGGATATCGACACTCGGGGGAAAATCCCCTCCCGGTAAAAAGGGAATCAAGCTACGAAGGATATAAAAATGGTTCTGCATGGCTAGACATGAGACAAGCTCGGGCTATATGGCTGAAACGCAATGTCAGGGGAGCCGGAATAAAGCTCAATAAGGCAAGCAAAGCTCATGATAATGCATTCACAACTTGTCATAAGGGGACTCCGGAGGGAAACAGGCCAGCATAAGATCAAGAGGAGTATGAGGCTCTTGCTAAATGTCATGGCAATACTATACAACGGACTCCCACACCCTAAAGGAGAAAACATCGGCATGGGCACCAAATGCAAATAAGGCGCTAACTAGGGTACCCATGTAAGGTGAAGCTCTACCACTCACATCATGCCACTTCTAAAGCAGCAAGAAGGTTCCGTGACATAATAGAGTGGTTTCGTACCTAAGGTCATGGTGACATGGTCATAAGGTCATGCATAAGTGCAAGTGGATGTGAAATCCTAACCTATATGCCAGTTCAGACATAATACCTGTGACAGGAACGAACGGGTTGAAACCTCGGAGAGAGTGTAGAAAACTAGATCCTACATGACAACCATATTAGACCAAAACAACCCAAAATAGTCAATAAAGAATCCACACTATAGGATATAGGGAGGAATGATCATGACAATAGCACCCAAAGGAAACAATGCGGTGAACGATGGGACATAAAAAGGAAAGTAAGGTGTAGACCTAATGTTCATGCATCCACTACCACCCCCATGAGGGTGACTACTGGTGTAAAGACTGAGCGAAGGGAGTCAACACCCTCTACGAATGGAGTAGAGGGAAGAATGTGACCACTTCAAATTTATGAGCAGGGTAAGGGATTGTGATGCCCCCAAGTCTAACACCAGGGTCCATACTAGGACCAAGGACGGGTGATAGGATACCAGGTATGCCAAAAATAAAAGGACCCAAACTCAAGAGAGCATAAACATACTCAAGTAACCACGATCCCAAAGGCCAACTAGTGCACAAAAAGCATACTCCTAAGAAAATCTACAGCCAAAATACAAGCAAACCAAGGGGAGGATATGTGAGCTCCTGAATGCAGCAGGTATGTCTCGCCTAGGAGAGGCTCGAAACTCCCATACACTACAAGCAGAGGTACGTAACCAATTATAGTGGCCCTCAGATTCAACGCATATAGCGACTGTTCTATCCGACCTCTACCTGGCTGGGACACCTGGAGAATAACCTCTACAAGTACCCCCTCGATATCCTAGGTAAGGTCACTAAGGTCACCTCAATATAATCAAAGCTCAGGTGGACAGTCGCAGGTGGGATTGACCGTATGGGCAGGGTAGCAAAGCCCAAAACTCTCGAAAGAGCCCCCAGATACGAATACAATCCTAGAAATATCTCCGGTGCTACTCAGTTATGACTAGGGGTCATCCCAATCGATAACCGCTCACACTGCCTCGTGCTTAACTCCCGTTTGAGAGGAGGATCCTGTGAACGATGGTTATATCAAGGATTTCACACACTCCCTGGACAGACACCTAGATGTTGTTGTTTAGTGATCTTGGAGAATTGACTTACAATGAACTATTCCAAGATCCTAAAACCTAAGCTTGTTGGTGCACCCTAGAAAAGAAAAGAGTGTAATTAATTTTAATTAGCATTGATTTTAGTTGGCTGTGATTACTCAAAGGGAAATGGCCGTGCAACTAGTGATATGAAGAATCAGCAGTGAAATAAAAGTGCACACCATAACAAACAATGCTAAGTGCAATCTTTGTCAAATGAAAAATAGGGTATGCCACTACATGAGATGCATAAATAGATATTCCTTTCCGAATGCCAATGCAATCCTTCCTATATGAAAGCCTAAACACCACTCTCATCCAAGCAATCCAATGCAAGTATGTCCTCAAATACATATCTAAGATGCAACTAAGAGTGCAACTACTTTGTATTTTTCAATATAAAAGAATGAAAAATGCAATAAAAGTCATCTAAAACTCTCAGTCTCTGCAGCAAGTATAAAAGACAAGCCCAACAAGACACCAAGACAAAAAGAGTAATGCACTAATGGCAAAACAAAAAGGATAAATGACTAAAACTACTTTCAAAGAAAAATCAATGAAAGAGCGCGGTCTCTGGTCACAAAAGAAGCATCCAACAAACAACCTCAGACCCAAGGAAGACCCAACCACACTCACAACTGTTGGAGTAGGGTCCCGCAGCTACAGAAGAAGCTGCTAAGTTTAGCGGAGAGATAAGTTTTGGCAGAAAGAAGATAAGACGGAGCTACGACGCCGTAGCACGTTTCCAGCTGCAGAGCAGAGCCGGAAACCATGAATTTTTGAGATAGGAAAGTCAAAGAAAGGCAACGGTACCTGAGCGGCCGAGAAAGGAGAGCTCACCCACTACATTGAAGGCAGCGACAGAAGACAGGAGGGCTCAGGGACCCTCATAAAGAAGAAGGAGCAACGAGGCTCAAGCATTGAAGACGAAGGACAGAAAAGAGAAGCGGTGCATAGTACCCATGGTCGGTGCCGGGAAGCATGGAAGACTGCAGAGAGCTGTGGTGTGACGGGAAGCGGCTACCTCAAGGACAGAGAGGACCGACTGTCAGTAATTAGGGTTTGGGTTACTGTTGGGACAGGCCCACAGTGTTGTAAAAGTAAGACCTTCAGGCTGCTTATAAAAGGATGTAATTTTGCATGTAAAGGGTTGGTTAGATAGTTAGATAGTTGTGATTGAAATAGGAAATAAGGATAAGTAGACTGTTGTAAAAGTTGAGCTCTGGTTCTGGTCTTAGCTATAGCAATCTTACTGAAACCAGTAGCTGGCTTATAGAGCATGCATGTAACGATCCACAGGGATCAACTAAGAGGGAAGAGTATATTGTAAGAGAGCAATATAGAGAGAAGAGAGATCTAAGAGAGCATATCTTGAGCTGCATATGCAGTGCAGCAGAACTGTGTTTTACCTTCCCCTTGAGCTATAATAGAAAACACAGTTCTGTGGATGTAACTTCCATCCTGGAGGTGAACCACGTTAAAATCTGTGTTATGCGACTGGTTTATGTGTTATGTTTACTTATGCATTTCTCAGTTATTTCATGGAATTTGTTTGCAGTTTAATGAATGAATGTATTAATCAGTTAACCACAGCATAGAAGGATAATCATAGGTTAAAAGCCTTTGGCATGTTGTATGTGGTTCACTTATGCTTTGTGTAAAACAGTTATTGGTTGCAGTATTGAATAGCTTTGTATGTTAAGTCTTGCACGTCGACACGGGCAACGCTAAGTGTGCTAAACCGCGGAGGTAGGATATCACAGATAGGTGATACCGCACCGGCAGAGAAGCTGCGGTGCGCGATACCGCAGGTTGAGGACTTCGCGTTGGGCAGGAGCTGCGTGTCGCACGGTGCGCGGCGATGCGGTAAGGCTGGAGATATCGCAAGTCAGGGAAAGTGCGCATCATAGAGAAGGACCGCACGGTAGTGTAAAGGAACATCTCGCGGCTAGAAGAGCTGCGCGACGATGGGATTGCACGACACAAGCAGGAGGTCGTGCGACGCACAGACACAGAGGGAGATCTTGCAGCCAGAGGAGCTGCGAGCTGCAAGTAGGATTGCCACGGAACTTGGTCCAAGACGCTTGAGTCCTTGGCCAACCCATTAGAATCACTTCGGGTGAGACTTCATGTCATTGTGCGGTCTGTCACCGAAAGGGCCAGTGAGCTAGGGGTGTTGTTGGTTGATTATAGTAAACCCGAGTCTGCCCATGCAATCAACAAATGGTTCTGTTGCCGGTTTGAATGACTGGGAGTTAATGTTTTGTTGGCATCCTACCAGAGAAGAGTTTCACCAGTGGCTGGATTCAGACTTAAGGGAGTTTGCCAAGAAAGAAAATCGGAGCCCTAAACTGAGCACAGAGGCCTGGTTAGAAAAGCATATCACTTCAGACATACACGCTATATATTTTACAACCTATGGAAACGAGCTTTTTGACTGGTTATCAAAGTTTACAGATAGGAACACATTCAAGAAGAAAAGAACCAATTTTTGGACACCAGAGCTGATTCAGATAGAACCTTGACAATCCCATTACGAGAGCAGTGGACTTCTGGCTGACAAGTGTGCTAGAAGGCTTTGTTACGGAATTTGCAGTTGACCAGAGAAAGAGCTTCAGCGCAGCTGAACGATACTTCTTCAGAGCTTATCATGGTAAGTACCTAAAATCTCTAAACTTGTCCCTTAAGATGATGCTATATGAAAAAGGAACAATGGATCTAGTCTCAGATGAATAAGTAAAGATAGTAATGTCACAAGAGTTTGAAAGTGATTTTGATGACATTGGACGAACACGTAGTGGCAAGAAATATAAAGTAACTTTCAGCTCTTCTGTATTTGGAGATAGTTCAGACAATATTAGACAACCGAGTCCTAGTACCACAGAAGAACCAGAGGGGGGTATTCCTTACCACCCCTATACCCCACAGAAATAGACATGGACTCAGAATAACCCCGTAGGTACTCTGTCTAGTAGCTCATAGAAAGTACCTACTACCGCTACATCACCTTTACCTACACCGCTGAGTGGTAGTAATCCAATCAATCAGAACCCACCATAGAGAAATAGAATGGGAGATGACATGAAGCTACCTATTTTTAAGGGTACAGGAGCAGAAGACCCGGAACAACATTGGTTCCTATGTGAAGCCATGTGGACCATTAAAACAATCAACGATGATAACCTTAAACTTGTACAGTTGGTCACCACACTCAGAGACAGAGCCTTGACATGGTACATAAAGTATACTGCATTACCCAAGACACTTGCCCAGGTCAAGAACGCCATGATCAAAGAGTTTAAGAAACCTAAGTCTGAATCTCAGTGTATAACAGAGCTCAAGGATATTAAGCAGCTTCCATCAGAATCAGTATGGGACTTTGATCAGAAATTCAAAGCCCTAATAGACCAAGTAAGCTTTGACTTTGCACCAGAGCAGCATAAGGAATGGTTTATTGCAGCGCTGCTCCCTCACATCAGACTGCCACTAATGCAGCAGAAACTCACTACTCAAGATGAAGCGCTGGAGATGGCAATGAAACTAGAGGCTTCACCTCTAGCAGAGACTACCACAGGCATGAAAACCCTATAGAACCAGTTGGCCAACCTCACGTTACAGATACATGAACTTAAGAAAGGCAAAGAGGTTATGCAAGACATATGGTGCTTGCGATGTAGAGCACAGGGTCATACCAAAGACAACTGTCCAGTCTTTGCAGAATATTTAGCGTCAGGGGCTCCTAGCCCCTTACCACGAACGCAAGGGCCATGGTGTGAAATATGCAAAACACAAGGACACCCACCTCAGTAATGCCCTTTACTTCAGAAATATGGACAGACACCTAAGAACCTATACTGTGTCTTCTGCAGTTCTGTCGGACATGATGAACAGAATTGCCGAGCCTATGATCTCATGTTAGATAGAAAACATGACGTATACAGAGTCCAAGCAGACACACAGGGTCCAGTAGCAGGACCTCATCCTGATCCAACTTATGGTGGACGTGGAGGAGGATTCAGAGGACGAGGCCGTGGAGGAGGCTTTGCCAGAGGAGAAGGCTTCAGCAGAGGAGAAGGTTTTGGCCGCGGTCATGGACCAATCACTTGTTATAACTGTGGACTTGTAGGACACTATGCTAGGGACTGTCAGAACCCCACTACTACTTATAACTACTGCAAATCTTATGATCATACTATAGAGGAGTGTCCTATCCTGATAGCTAAGATCAAATACCCTAAGCCAGCAGCACATCAGAACATCCAGCTTATTGTTGCTGAACAAGCAGAGCCATAACCAAGAGTCAATAATGTGACTCGTAGTGGTGCTTCCACCAGTGGCACACCGCAGGAGACAAAAAAGAACACAAGTCAGGAGTGGGTGCGCAGAGCTCCTGGAAAAGCAATAGCACTCGACCTACAAAAGAATAAAGAGACATTTCATGAATCCAAGGCTTCCTTCGATTAACCTACACTATCAGGATCGCAGGTACCGCCGTCTAGGGGCGTACCGTAGCAAGCACCTTGTGGCGATAGCCCTAAGTAGGCACCACAGGCTACCACATCGGGGAGATGCGATGAGGATGAATCGATAGGAAGTGTACAATCCTTCCTGCACAGCTGCTTGAAACTCCTGAGAAATGACAAAGCTGTCGGCGAGCTACAGCGCATGATAGATCAGTGTCAACAACCTTCTCTCTCGGGCAGTGCACACCGCGTTGTTCATAATATTACAGGACATACAAGGACCGGAAGGGAGATGAAACTCACAGCACAAATTGGAGAGTTCGAAATGGACGAAGTCGTCTTAGATCTGGGATCAGAGGTGAATGTTCTAAATAAGCAGACATGGGAAGAGATGGGTAGTCTTCAGTTAGCCCTATCGCCTATCCACTTGAGATTAGCTAACCAGCAGCGAGTCTCACCATTGGGTCGACTATCGCAGGTGCCAGTTGACATTGACGGAGTTCGTACTTTTGCGGACTTCGAGGTTATAGAAATCATTGGCGACAGTTGACCGTATCCAGCATTATTAAGCATCGATTGGGCGATCGGTAGCAAGGCTTTCATCAACTTAAAAAGGAGACAAATGACCTTTGAGGATGCGCAGATCCAGGTCATCGCGCTGCTGGATCCTCACCAGGGTCCTAGATATATCGAACCTATCCGAGCAGAGGAGGAGGCACATAACATCGATAGTCTCTACCAGATGACTGCGAACCAGAATGACTACATCAATCCAACCGCAGAAGGGAACATTAGTTGGCAATGCGACAGCTCATGAGCATCGGATTCTGATGTTGGTCTAGAAAATTGGCAGAACAGACTTTACGAAGTCTCAGCGCGTAGATGTGCGTTTATTAGTAAGTCACTGCGATGGATTGGCGCAGAGATCGCTGAGATTCCATCATATCATGCTCTGACAGATATCTAGGACTTTTTTGAACAGTTTGAGCAACAAATTCCTTATGAACAGAGGATCGCAGCTATGGACCTTGCAGTTCGAGCCACACCTGCAAGATGGTGGTATGCGCAATGCACGTTCGGTAAAGAAGAAGTGATCTATCTTGGACACGTAATATCTAAAGAAGGAGTCAAGGTTGATCCAGAAAAAATCAAATCCATCATGTAATGGCCCAACCCTACTAACATCTCCAAGTTAAGAGGATTCCTTGGGATAATGGGATACTACAGAAGATTCATTAGGAATTATGCGCACAGAAACGCACCCTTATCCAACCTTCTAAAAAAGAATGCATTCCATTGGAATGAAGAAGCGAAAAAATGTTTTGAAGCCTTAAAAGGAATTATGTCCTCCACACCTATATTAACTACCCCAGAATTCTCCAAACCATTCGTGATAGAATGTGACGCTTCAGGTTATGGGTTGGGAGCAGTACTAATGCAAGATGAACACCCAATAGATTTTGAGAGCAGGAAATTAAACAAGTGAGAACAATTGAAGTCTACATATGATAAGGAAGTGCTGGAAATTATGCAGGCATTGGTAAAGTGGCGACAATACCTCTTAGGGAGAAATTTCATGATCCGCAAAGACCATAATAGTCTTCAATACCTACTTCAACAAAAACATTGTCCACAGAACAACATAAGTGGATAGAAAAAATCGTTGCTTTCGACATGGAGATAATACACAAAAAAGGGAAGGAAAATGTAGTCGTGGATGCACTCTCTAGAAAAGATGAGGATAATACATCTTACTCCATCTCAGTCACAATTCCAGAATGGCTGAATGAAATATAAAGTGAATATGCCAAGGACCCAGAAACAAGCACTATAATTAACAACTCCAACCGTGACCCCAAGTTTGAATGGAAAAACAATATTCTTTGGTATAAGGGGAGGATTTATTTGAACTCAAACTCTAAATTCAAGGTTAAAGCAATAAAATAATCCCATGATTCACCAGCCGTCGGACATGTAAGGTTCTTCAAATCTTATTATAATGCAAGAAGGTAATTTTTCTAGAAGGGAATGTAGAAAGATATCCAGCAATATGTGGTAGAATGTGACAATTGCCAGAGAAACAAAAGTGAAAATGTTTTAACCCCAGGGTTACTCCAACTCCTACACATTCCAAATCAGAAATGGGAAGAGATATCAATGGATTTCATCGATGGGTTACCTCCGTCAGAAGGAAAGGACAAGATCCTTGTAGTGGTCGATAGATTAACCACATTTGCTCACTTCATGGCAATAAAAAAACAGACACGACAAAACAAATTGTAGAAGTATTTTGCAAAAATGTCTACAAATTGCATGGCTTCCCAAAAGTCATCGTTAGCGATAGAAATGCAAAATTTAATGGAACATTTTGGAGGGAATTATTTAAATAAATGGGTACATCACTCAATATGAGCTCAGCTTACCACCCCCAAACAAATGGTCAGAATGAATTCGTAATAGATAAACAAAACCATTGGTCTCAATGGTTACACTTAGCAGAATGGTGGTACAATTCAACATACCACACCTTCGCAAAAATGACCCCTTTCCAAGCATTATATGGGTATGAACCTCCAAATTGGAAGGAGTTAGTTCTGAACGACACTAATGTTCCATAAGTAAGGAACCAACTAGAGAAATACCTAAAACAATTGAATTACTCAAGGATAACTTAATCATGGCACAAAATCGCATGAGGCAACAAGCATATCAATGCAGAACCGAAAGAGAATTTGAAGTAGGAGACTGGGTATTCGTAAGAATCCAACCCTATAAACAGGTATCCCTTAAAAGTGGAGGGAAACACAAGTTGACCCCAAATTTCTATGGATCATACCAGATTATCCAGAAGATTAGTCAAGTGGCATATAAATTATAGTTACCAGATAAAATTCGTACCCACATTGTCTTCCATGTTCTCAAAAAATTGTTAGGTAAACATCAAACAGTATAAACAATACTTCCTATGTTAGATGACGAAGGAAGGGTCATTTGGGAACCAGATGCAATCATTGCAATCCGAGAAAGAAAACTTCGTTCTCAAACACTCAAGGAATATCTCATTAAGTGGAAGAATTTTCCAGATGAAGACGCATCATGGGAGACAGAACAGTTTTGTCAACAATACCCATCCTTACCCTTGCTTTGATGACAAAGCATTCTAAAAGATGGCGGAAATGTTATGTATCTAATATCACAAGAAATTATTTTAATATTAATGTAGTATTAATTAAAACATAGGATCACACCCTTTCAATGAAATGGTGTATTTTGACCTATAAAAAGTCTTCTCATCATTGCAATTAAATCATCATATCTATACAATCATTTATATATTTGCCTTATGGCTTATTGAATATTCCAGATATTTTGGTGACTATTATGTGAGAGAAATAATTATTCACTTCAGTTTCTCCCCATCGAACATCAGAAGCAGTCAGGTTTCCACAGAAGTCACCTATGATGATTTCCTAGCTATGGATTTATTCAGAGAAGCGAAGAGGGTGTGACGGACCCTAAAAACATGTTCATACCGGGAGGAAAATCATGGTTCTAACAGTTCATCTTTTTTAATGTGTTATTGCAGTGAAATTGATAGGTACTATGTAGCTTGTGTGAAGTCTTGCAGTACTTTCAGCCAGAGCAATTATGAGTTCTCAAACTCCTGAACCACGGATCCTCACAACTTCCAATTATCTTGATTGGAGGATTGATATGTAGTTGGCCTTATGCAAGCATGGCTACCATAGGATCATACATGCATGGGAGCCTGAGCCTCATCAGTCGGTAGAGAGGAACAAGTTTCTGAACCTTTGTGATGAAGCATTCGGATATAGTATGTACTTATATATTCAGAGATCTCCTCTTCCACCTAGAAGGCTTGAGGACTCCCAAATAAGCCTGAGAGAAGCTTGATATCTTGTTTAACAAACAAGATGAGCTTTGGGGATACATTCTGGAGAATGAGTTGGTATCTTTACAACCCAGTAGTTTCAATACTATTGAGAAATTACTTACTAAATTCAAGTCTCTGGTACTTCAATGCAGATAGTGCGGAATAGAGCGGAAGGATGATAAGAATGTACTTTCCATACTCAGAAAACTAGGCTCTAAGTATTTTGTATTTGTTTCCATATTTCATTCCAAGTGGGAAAGCTTTCCTGATTGGAAAGTTTCTTCATTAGATTCTTTTTACGAGTCCTTAATCAAGGAGAAAGACATGTTGATTCGAATGGGAGTCATCAAGACATCCAAAGATCAATCTCTTCTAGTTATTGACTCTTCCAAAGAACAAGCAAAGGGGAAATCAAAGAATAAGGAGCCAAAAATAGCTGATTCAAAGCCTAAACAGAATCAACAAACTTCGGAAGGGGCATCTTCCTCTAAGAAGAAGAAATATGGGAAGAATTTATGTCCCTATTGTGAAAAAGGTTATCATCTTGAATATCATTGTATGATTAAGGAAATTGATGAAATGTCTGCTCCTCTCAAGCATCATAACATTTCTCCCCGAGAAAAGCAGTCGGATAATGGACATGAAAGATGTCATGCTTTGAAAGTAGGACTACCTCGGTTTACAACCTGATTGATTGATTCTAGAACCTCCAACCACATGGTTTCCTCTAAGGATCTCTTCTCCTCTCTCAATATCAAATAAGGGATCACTATTCACATGGGAGATGATTCCCAAATTCCAGTAGCAATAAGAAGCACCATCATAGCGAAGCATAGTGTGTTGATAGATGTTCTATATGTCCCCTCCCTTGCAACTAATATGTTGTATGTATAGCAGATTACTCACACTGGCTCACCAAAACAAGTGGTGTTTGGACCTGACTCAGTAGAGATCACAAAAATATCAACTAGGGATATTGTAGCAAAGGAATTGCTGATAATTCCTCCAAGGCATATATTTTCTCTCACTTCATGCCAGACATTGTTCCAGCATTATCATAACTTCCGTTCAAAGCTGATGAAGGTGTATATATTCCTTCACTTCTTATTGTAGATTTAGTTTCAAATCCTGACATGTCCAATTCAGATTCAAAAGAGGAGTCATCCCAGCATGATCCAGACATTGATTTTACACCTCAAAGGGATCTAGATCTAGATCTAGAATCTACCTCATTCCAGCAGCCTAAATGGGCTAAGCAGCTGGAGATGGTGTTGGGGATCCATATGATAAAAGAAGAACGAGGTCCCAATATCAGAAAAAGAGTGTTGCACTATTTGACAAAGATCATTTTCTTCCCAAGAGGTTTTTTATGATGCTTGGGTTAGATCCTCAATCCTTCAAGGAGGCTTGCCATGATCCTAAATGGCAGGAAGCCATGGATGAGGAGTTTGATTCGTGACATGATAACCAAACCTGGGAACTTATCTCCTTACCTTCAAGAAGGAAGCTGGTTCAGTGAAAATGGATCTACAAAACCAAAATAACTGCTAATGGAACCACAATCAAGTACAAGGATTGATTGGTGGAAAAAGGATACTCTCAAGTCCAAGGCTTGGACTACAATGAGACATTCACTCTAGTATCTAGAATGGACTCCATCAGGTTGGTATTGTCCATTGCTGCTTCCAATAGATGGGAAGTACATCACATGGATGTGAAGAGTGCCTTCCTCCATTGTGATTTGGAGGAAGAGATATATATGAAACAACCTGAGGGGTTTATTGATGATCCTTCCTTATTCTGGAGACTGAGGAAATCAATGTATGGTCTCAAACAAGCCCCAAGGACATGGTACTCCAAGATGGATGCCTTCCTCGTCTCTCAAAAGTTTGAAAGGTGCAAATCTGATTCCAATGTCTACATGAAGAAGAAGGAGGGGTTCTGGCTTCTAATTGTATTATATGTGGATGACTTGCTCACCACTAGTAGCTCTGCTACTGGATTAAGCAGCATCAAGTCTTCTCTTAAAAAAGCATTCTCTATGACTGACTTAGGACTATTAAGAAATTTCATTGGTATTGAAGTAAGTCAAAAGACTTTGGGAATCATGATCTCATAGTCCAAGTATTCATCAGGCATGCTTAAGATATTCCACATGGAGGATTGCAAGGAAGCCCCTTGACCCTTTCTATCAGGCATCAGGATTGAAGAGGGTGGTTTTGCACCTTTGGCAGACTGCACTCTCTACAGACAACTCATTGGAATCCTTTTGTATCTCATTCATTCGAGACTAGACATATATTATGCTGTGATTTCTACTTCCAGATACATGCAGGATCCACATGAGCTGCACTGGAAGGAAACAAAGAGGATCTTGCACTATGTGTAGGGTACTATTGATTATGGGATCCACTATGCTGCTGGAGCACCACTGGATCTCACAGGATTTATAGACTCGGAATATGCAGGAGATGAAAATAATAGGAAATCCTCCTCGGTTTTTGTATTCATGATTGGATCTGGGCCAATTTGTTGGTCTAGCAAGAAGCAAGTAGCACTTTCCCTCTCTTCAGCAGAAGCAAAGTATCGGGGATTTATGAATGCTGCTATTTGGGAATTTTGGCTACATGGCATCTTGACAGAGCTCAAGATTCAGACTTCATCTATAGTAGACCTTTATCGTGACAACCAGAGCACAATCAAGATTTCAGTGATCCTGTTTAGAAGCAAAGGACAAAGCACATAGAGGTTCATATGCACTACATTTAGGAACTGGTGCGTGAAAAAACCATCACACTGCACTATCATCCGACAGAGGATTAGATTGCAGATATTTTTATCAAGTCTTTTACTAAAAAGATATTTTCCTTTCTCAGCTATATTTTTGGCATTAAGTCTTGATTCTCAGTTCCTATTTTTGAGGGGGGGTTTCCCAAGAGGTTTTCCCTATCTCAGTTGTATTATGCATCTTTATGTCTTCTAGATTGTATTTGGCTGACCCATGGTCTTGTTAGGATTCAGGGCCCACAGTTTTCCAAGTTAGGATTCAGGGGGGGTGTTAGGATTATTAATCCTCCCTTAAGCATATTGTCTATTAGATTAATTTTTCCTAACATAGGAACCTTAATAAATGATTTGGGTCCAGTAGTAAAATTGGGTCCACTTGGCTTGATGGGGCCACATGTACCATTCACTAGACTATGGGGAACATTGCTAGAGGTTAAATGCCACTTACTTCATGTGCACGCATCAATTTGGGCACCTCCTATACCAATCCCTAGATTTTAGGAGCCACTGGGAGTCTCGGAACCAACCTACTTCAGTTAGTTGGAGTTAGTACTAGTTAGTCTCAGTTAGACCCCAGTTACTTTCAGTTAGTTCACAATCAGTTAGTTAGCGCTAGAAATGCATGGGAATAAGCGCTTTTTCTCACCTACCACACTTAGTTGCACCAAGTTAACTAGTTGTCACTGATTGATTGAGTTGTTGGACATCAGGGAGTTGATGTGTTGGACTCCAATATTGATTAGGAGACCATGAATTAGAGATTTAGTTAGATACAGTCATATCCACATGGTAGATTCGAATTGCTCCCTAATGCATTAGAATTATTCCTATTTCTAAACTATTGCAACACTAGATTTATTATTGTGAATGATACTGTAAATTCCTAAGAAATACTTGTATGTTTCCTATGTGGTTTGTTTTGTTCAGTTTGTATCTTCATTCTCCATTTTTTTGCTACAGACATTATTAGAACTATCTGCTTGAAGATCTAAATGGCATTCAAATTCTAATATCTTGTACTGCAACCATCTATGTCGCTGTAACGTTCCACCCAACCATCGGCTAGTGTGCTCATCAATCTCTCAACAACACTACCAACCTTGATCTAGGCATGATTCCCATAAGGAATAAGGGAACACTAGCAGGCTAAGACATAGCCAAAGACATGTCAAAATCCAACCAATCCAAAACTACATCTGGGTTTATCAAGCTGCTAAAGAGGTGGAATGGTTGAATTTATAAGCTAGTGAACTCAACCATAGAGCTATGGAAACCTACACAAGATCTAGCTTTGATTTCCTAACACCTACACACCAAACACAAGGAAGCATACCCTTCTATGTTACACAGTCCCTCGGGTTATGCCTTCCATTCTAGTGTTATTCAGGGTGTGCAAAGAAGAAAATCCTGCTCGTCTTGATCTGCCTGCGAGGTTCGTTTCCACACTAGGTTTATCAAGCTAATTCTTCCTCAATTCCAATCCAAACTGGTTCAGACCAAACCAAAGGATGCACTAACATTAAGATGCAAATTATGGGTTTGACGAAAAAACGTTTTGCATCCAAAAATGAAAAAGGTGAATGGGGAAAAAAACCCTCTAACAACAATTCGATTTTCATAAACTTCTATGGGCTTCACGTGGGAAAAAATGAACTCAACCAACACCCAAACATTAGAGGAAATTTGGGGTCTAAAATGGGCCTTATAAGAAAATGCGCCAACAACAAATTTTGTGAGTTGGAATTCAAGAACCAATAGAATTTCAATAAAATGAGTCAACCATAATGGTTGAATTGACATATTTGTCATAAAAGAAAACTACTTTTTTTGTTCGTATTTTCGCCATATCTCTATGTCTTTTTACTCAAATTTCAAGCAGGAGAGCTCGTTGGATGCGAAATTTAATTCTGCATCCAATGAGTACCCACACTGCATACTTTTGATGGACCCCGCTACCCCAAAAACAAGAAATACCTAAAAAATGTGATGATGACATCATCATCACGTTTTTTCAGGTATTTCTTGTTTTTGGGGTAGAGGGGTCCGTCAAAAGTATGCAATGTGGGTACTCATTGGATGTGGAATTAAATTTCACATCCAACAAGCTCTCCTGCTCAGAATTTGAGTAAAAACATAGGGAGATATGTCGAAAATATGAACACAAAAAGTAGTTTTTTTCATTCTTCCTCCAAAATTAATAACTATTATTTTATTATTTTAACTATTATTTTATGATTTTAACTATTATTTTATTATTTTCCTTAGGAGGCCCATTTTAGACCCCAAATTTCCTCTAATGAATCATGGGTCTCTTCTCCAATTCATTGTGCAACCCAAAAATGGTTTTTCCTAGCCAGGTAATGAGGAAAACAACAACAAAAAATTTGAGCAATTAGCCTAGCCACTGAGCTTTTCAAAAAATGACTTCTCAGTGATGGGGAAAATGAAGAACACTACAAAAACGTGAATGGAGAATGCACATGAGCTACAAAAATGTGAGGAAGATAAAACGTGGATGCATGGTAGAATGGGCATATGTTTTTTGGGTTATTTACTTACCCAGGAAGTCAAAACACAATTTTCCAAAATGGGTGCTTTGTCCAATTCAAATTTTTCCCATACTCTTCCCATTCCCATGCAATAACTACCTCAACCAATTTCTATAAGAAATAAATGATTGGGAAAAAAGACAAGAAATGGGTAGTTGACAGTTTTGATGGGTTCTCTCTTTGACATTTGGCTTTTCCCCATTGGCTCAAAGGTTTGAATACCCCCTCCCTTATCCTTAAGATATCATTCCCCCATCTCTTTAATGTTGCATTGGCATAGCTGTTTCTGGGTATTTTAATTAGATTGCATATTTACATGATGTCCAAAATTATAATTTTCCTGGCTAGAAAAGAATACCATCGACAATGGTTTTTAATCGCCGAAACATAAAACCCTAAATCAATGGTGGGGATTTTTCCTTTAGCTCCACACCACGATTAAATACAATATATACATCATATACATTTTTAATGCAAATGGGGTCAAAATCAGGGTGTTACAAAGTTTCATTGCAAGCTTTGCAGGGACGATCACCACACTCACTTGTGCCCTTGTATAGAATATGCCTCAAATTTCATCACATAGAGCCCAACTGTGTTGAAGGATCCTTTACTGCAAAATCAAAATATGAAATTGAGGACCATGGACCCCGAAGGTGCTTTTGGTGGGAGTCAAAACCCTAAGAACATCATAAGTGGCCATGGATTCATCAACATGATGTCTATCAAAAATGTTGTGACGTGTTCTAAATACTATGGTACGTCGCAACTTGACTTAGGAAAAGAAACTGCTCCACTTGAGATCCCTTTACGTATTGAGAAACCTAGTGATAAGCCTGAAGCTCCACCTCGAATTCCTAAGGGAGTCTTCAAACATTAAGGGCAAAATCCTAATGGTTGAGCCACCCAGAACTATTCCATTGTCGAGGATTGAGCCAGACTCCTTATGTGATGTCTTCTTTAGAAGTTCTTCAAACTTGTCCTCCACAAAGTAAAGCTTTGTTGTCTGCTCTTGGATTGGCTAATGGAATATCTTTTTCAATGATTAAATTTGAAAATCATGGAGTCCAACCTCACTTTCCTTACTATGTGTCCCTTTTGGTTCATGTAGAGTGTATGAACAACACCATCAAGCGCATAGTGATTGGTGAAGGTACTGTGGGTTCTGTGATGTCTTGAGCATGTTGGAAGGGCTTGGGTTCTCCTAAGTTGTCAAAGTTTGGAACCATGTTGACTCCTTTTGACGGAAGATCTTTTTGGCCGCATGGTATACTTCCTTCCCTTGAGGTCTAATTAGGGAGTAAGACCGCTATGATCGAGGTTGAGGTGGTTTATGCGCCCCTCGACTACAATATTTTATTGGGACGTGACTGGATTTATAACATGCAAGTGATCACGTCGTCCCTTTTTTGGGTTGTTTGTTTTCCTTTGAATGGGAGGATTGTTACGATCGAACAAAGATGTTTTGATAATTTCGGTATGAAAGCATTGTAGATAGCTACGATCTCAGTCATTGACCATTTTCAGTCAGAAACTGAGAATGTTTGGGCGGGAATGTATCCCTTGTTGATGGGAACTTTTAATTGTCCCCCTCTGGTTCTTATGATAGGATCTAGTCTTGGTAAGGCTTTGACATCGACGAGTTTAGTTCCTTTTTGTACGTCGCATTTGGAGGATCCTTGGACTCTCCCTTGTCTGAGTAATTTGGGTGATTAATCTATACCTTCCAAGACAGACATGTCATTATCTACAACATTGGTGGCTTATCAATATAATATTGGCCCTGTTGTAGATACTAGTCCTTCCTCTTCATGGATGGAGGAGGAGGACCCTTATGCACTGCCTTCCTGGGAGGTTTCATCATCTCACTCGCATGACTGCTTCGATTAAATTTTTCCAACGGATGAAGATATTCTTGAAACTATGTCTCATTTAGAACAACCTTGGGGAGAGTTGCATCATAGATCTTATTTTCTTCCCAAGCATGATCGTGTAGAGTGTGATGACTATAGGGCGATTTTGAGCGAGAAAGTTGGTAGGTCCGTGGTCCCATTAGGCTCTCCTAGTGAGTATTCTGAAGGGAACATGGCCAACTTGTCACCTACTATACCTATCAACATTTCTCTAACTCCTGGAAATATTGAGAATGTGTACATTGGGGCAGATTGTTCCCTAGATGAGATTGAGACATACACCAACCTCTTTAAATAATTTCGATATGTTTTCGCTTGGTCGTATGATAAAATGTCAGGAATTTACCCTCGCATTGTTGAACATGAAATTAAAACCTATCTGGATGCAAAACATGTTCGACAACATTTGCATGCGATGGATCCTAGGAAAGCAC
Organism: Pseudotsuga menziesii; assembly: GCA_001517045.1. NCBI lineage: Eukaryota > Viridiplantae > Streptophyta > Pinopsida > Pinales > Pinaceae > Pseudotsuga > Pseudotsuga menziesii. The sequence continues at coordinate 47,349 of LPNX010260047.1, read as the reverse complement.
TCATTATTAAGGCTGATATATAGAAGTTGCTTAAGGCTGGATTCATCTATCTCGTTCCCTTGACTGAATGGGTGTCAAACCTTCATAAGTGCATCTTTTTTGTGACGGTAGGTCGCTTACTAGGGTTCATCATTTCTAAGGATGGCATTAGAGTCAACCCTTTGAAGGTTGAGGCAATACTACAATTTTCTTCCCCGTGTAATATTAGACATCTTCAATGTTTGCAAGGGATTGCGAGCTTATTGCGAAGATTCGTGGTCAATTTTGCCAATTTGACTAAGTTTTTCATGCGCTTATTGAAGAAATAAACACCATTTATTGGGGATGAGCGAGCCTAGGAGTCTTTTGATGCTTTAAAGAGAGCCTTGGCACTGGCCCTCGTGCTTAGTCCACCCGACTATAGCTGTGAATTTTTTATATATGTGGCTGTCTCAATAGACGATTTGTATGGTCTTGATTCAAGAGGATGAGGAGCTTCAGGATCATGTCATATATTATCTTAGCCAAAACCTTATTGATGCAAAGCTTCATTATACTCATGTCGAGAAGTTATCCCTAGCTACCATCCATGTGGTCCAACATTTGAGGCATTACATCCTTCTTTGTAACACCCCAGTTTTGACCCTGTTGCATTAGATGTATATGATGTATATATTGTAAATTATCATGGTGTGGAGCTAAAGGCCAAGGCCCCACCATCGATTGGTTATGCTATGTTTCAGATTTAAAATTGTCACTGATGGTATATCGGGGCATACGACATACATATTGAGTTTTGTCATCATGTAAATATACATATTTAATTAAATGAACCCAACCAGCTATGCTCACTACAGCCATAATAAAAAGGCATGATTTTCACAAGGATAAGGGTGGGGGAATGTCAAAACTTGGGCAATGAGGGAAAAATCCATGTGTCATCTTTCCTTGTTTTATCCAACCACCACCATTAAAAACTGCTGATGTTAGTTGGAGTAGTTATGGCTGGGAGTGGGGGGTGGAAGGGCTATCAGTCCTTTCCCACACGCACACTCCACCAGCGTGGTTGACCTCACGATGGCAAGAAAAAACCACCGCCATCACTCCCGCAGACATTCTACTCTCTCGACAGTGCTGAAACACTCACACACTTTCGACTACTGTGCATCCTCTCCGTTGTCTGTTCATCCTCTCACACATAGGTATTTTTCCTGTTTGGGGTCTCACACAGTTAGGAGAGAGGAGCCGTCTCCACTGTCATTCACATTTTCCACACAGAGGAACTTGGTGTGTTTCGGTCTGTATTTGGGAATGGGTGTAAATCTTCTCTCACACTCGATGTTCTGCCTTGTTGTTATTCATGCAGCAAGCTGGGGGCTGTTCGGTCACTATCACCCACGATTTTCTTGTGGAGAGCTATATTACGCTCAGGGACTGTGTGTAAGTTCTCCTTACTGATTTTTGGCCCATGCATATGTTTTTCCTCTGTATTTTGGGGTTTGGTGTGAGTTTCTCTCATGCACAGGTTGGGAGATTGTATTTTTTCCCCAGTGTGATTTGGGTAAGTCTCCCTGGTGGCTTCGTTGCCCAGGACGGGCTATTTTTTCCCCATGTTGTGAGCTATGCTCACTGATACGTTTTGGGATTGTTGTTTTCCCCATGCCATGAGCTATGTCTGTTGTTATGCTTTGGGGCTGCTGCAGATTGTTTGGAGTCGTTTTCCCCTATTAAGCTGTAATTGCTGATTGATTGCCTATGTGCAATGGTTGGTCTTCGGACTGTGTTGGGAGCAGGGATGGGGGCTTGGTTTGCTTGATAAACCTGGTGTGTATGGAGACCACACAGACAGAGCTAGAGGGCTGGATTTCTTCTCCACAACCCCTGAATAGCACTGGAAGAGAAGGCAGGGCCTGAGGGACTGTGTAGCAGAGAAGGGACTGATTCCTTGTGTTAGGTGTGTGTGGGTGTCTTAGAAGTCAGGCTAGCTCTGGTGTAGGTGTTCCTAGCTCTGTAATGGGCTCACCAGCTTAGCATTTAGTCTTTCCCAGCTCCTTGATGGCCAAATAAACCTAACCATGTTGGCTTGGCTCTCTTGTTGATGGCCTGATAAACCCAACTGTGTTGGCTTGGCTGTATTTTGTGTATCCTTGGCTATGTGTAAGCCTGCTTGTTCCTTATTCCTTGGAGAGTCATTCCCAGCTCGGGGGTGGCAACGTTGCTAAGAGATTAAGGAGCACGCTGGCCTATGGTTGGGTGGAACGTTGCAGTGACGTAGTTGGTTGTGGAACGAGTTCTTTATAAGATAAGTGATCTTGTCCATTTTACTTCTGCAATCCCATTTACTGTTAATGATTATGATGAACATGTGGAATGAATGCTTGTATGAATGTATGTTGCTTCCGTTGTGTATGATAAATAGTTGCATCTGTGTATGTTCTACTTCAATGCATTATGTTTCAACATTTTTAGGAATTTGCATGTTCATGGGGCTCTTAGCCCGGATGGTTAATGCCATGGTAGCGTCCTCTTCGCCAGTCAGAGGGTCGGGGACGTTACATTCTTCACCAAACTTTGGTTGTGTCTCACATTAATCCATTTCAATTTTTCCTCCCCAGAAGGATAATAGGGGGAAATTATAATAAATGGATTGTGATATTGCAAGATTTTGACCTCGAGTTTGTTTCGGCGAAATCGAAGAGGCCATTAATTTTTTCTAAGCTCATATCTAATTTTCCTAGTTTGGATGAAGGAGAGGTTCATGAGGACTCTTTCATTGATGATCACATTTTTCTCATTTTGACTGTGAACCCATGGTATGGGGACATTATTGTATATTTGAAAACTTCGAAGGTTCCTTCTCACCTCTTGTGGGATGAGCGTCGACGACTACGTCACGTAGTGAAGAATTACCTCTTTGTTGATAACACTTTGTATCATTGTGGAGTTGATTCCATTTTTCGTTGATGCTTAACTCATGAAGAGGCTGAGTCTGTGTTGAATTATTGCCATGGAGGGACATGTGGTGACATTTATCTGGGCTTTCTATAGCTCAAAATATTTTGAGAGCGGGATAATTTTGGCCGTCCATCTTTAAGGATTGTGTTAATGAGGTCAAATGGTGCCACCCTTTCCAGGTGTTTGCATGGAACATGCACTCACATCCTGCCCCTTTACATTCGATTATCATCGTTGGTCCCTTCACTAAGTGGGGCGTTGATTTTATGGATTGCAACCTAGCTTCGGTTGGGGGGTATCATCACATTATAGTAGCTATTGACTATTTCATGAAATGCGCAGAGGCTATGCAAATTACAAATTACGTACTAGATTGGAATTTGTTACACATACATTAAAGCATGCATAAAACATTTACACATGTAAATATAATAACCGATCATCATAAGTATTTTTCATTAAAATATAGTCCAAAATGTGATGTCATAATACATAATGTCATAATACAAAATTGGGCACCAAAATATACTAGACGATCATACAACAAAAAAGTACATATAGGCTTTTAATCTTGTGGAGGGTGTTGGTCATGATAACACACGACGTCTCTCGGTAGCCATTGAAATAAGCAAACCCATGTGCATGGTACTCCAACCGTCTGCCATTGCATGGCTTCAAGAAAGTACTTGACTTGCGCCATGGGTACTCTATGTGTCAACCTAATGAAGTTCGTATGGATGATTTGGAGTGCACGCTCCGCATCCACACCTATAATGTCATCACCCCTCCCCCTACGTCGATGAGGAGGGAAATCGTTTGGCCTTCTAGGACCAACATCTGCGTATATATGACCAAGTATCAATATATGTCATCACATAAAAACATGTATTTTTTTAATTTCAATATATTAAAAGACGCAAAAAAATTAATAATTAAAAAACAAGTTTGAGTCGAGATTGTTACCTATGTCTCCTTATGCGGATCCTGGTTGGATGGGCATATCAGGGTCTCCACATAAGTCTATCCCCTGATAGGGATAGTCATCTATGGCAATTATTTTCCTGTGCCACCAGAGAAAGAAGTCTGTTGGGTAGGGGTTGACCACTTGTCCCCCTCCTAGTCTTCGCATAACATTCACCCAGCGTAGCTGAGCTGGATCCCGAAGTACTATGAGTGATCTCCACTCTAGGGCTTATCCTTGGTACTCGCTCAAAGAAAAGAATTGATCTCTTAACTGGGTTTCATTTTACTCATTTTTCCCTCCCCATTTTCTATTTCATTGGGTCTTCCACAATCTAATGCTACAAATTGATTAGTCACCCCTACAATCTTAGTGGGATAATTATTAGCATTATACTATTATTTTATTTAACATCTTGTTTGTTTATGCTAATATGTGTTAGGGCTCCTATTTTTTACAATTTCATAATATGATATAAAAGGGTATTAAAAAGGGTTGCTAAAAATGGATACCTACAATATATAGTGAAACTAGGGATTTTCTTAATTAAAATGGTTTTTTGTGACATGTGTTCAACCATAAAAGTTTAGGAGGCATTTTCCTTTATTTAGTGAAATTAGGGACATTGTTCAATACCTTGTGAATGGTCATGATATGTAAACATTTCACTGAGTTAACTCCTCGTGATGTTGCATTGGGTTGTGATATAATACTTGCACTAGGAGGAATCATGTCGTAGCTTGGATGTGTATAATAAATGTCAAAACCCCACCCATCATCCTTCATCGAGCACCTTGGCGTGTCACCGAAGGAAAGGAAATCCCCCACCCAATTGTAGAAACATAGTTCCGACAGTTACCCATCTGAGGAAGATATCTTGGGTGAGACTGCATTTGCATCGCAGGTGCTACCGACTGAGCCTTGCTCCGTCGGGTCGATATCTTAGGCTTTATTTCGCTAAGCATAAGGGACTGAACCTGGGTCAAAGGGAGAAGAAAGGCCAGCAAGTGGTTGAGTATTGTAAGTTGTGAGGAGAAGGTATCGGTATCAAATCCCTCAGTGGCTATACATTGATAGATAAGGTCCTTTGTGGTAGTTTTCAGTTGGGGATATTAGTTTAGAGTTGTGTTTAAATTTGCAAAAGAAACTATAGGAAATGAAATTTAAAAAAAAAAGCGTTTTAAAGATAACAATTTTTTAGGGTTTGATTGGTTGATTTAGGCTGACATCTTCCTGCTTATTTGTTTCCCACAATGGGACGACAGACAAACATCGGCCTATTTTAATGCTATTCAGGCCATCTGCAAGGAATACAAGGTGATTTTTGAAGACTTTTCCATAGAACCATTATTTAATGGAAGATGTCTATGCCTTACTACATGAATTTCTTTTTTATTTTAATGTGACAATCCACACTTGCTAGAATTTACAGGGATTTTCCTTTTCTATGGCGTAGCTGCATAGCAACTTATACAACTAGAGTAAGGAGGGGGAGAGCATGTGCCTCACTCAAGAAGGGGGGGAAGGTGCTCCTTAGGAAAGAAAGGGTTTGAGGGATTGTGGTCTAGGCAGGAGTGGGGCCAAAGAAAACCATTACCCTCCCATCATGCCAAGAATTGAGCAGAAGTAGCGCAGTTGTGTATAGAGATGATTTTAAGAACCCCCCTTAGATTTATATGTATAAAAAATGGGCGAATATCCATGATATATAGGAAGGACCTTTTGAAGTCAATTTTATCAATAATATAATATGTATATATAAATGTTTTGGTGAATCTTTCATTTTATTATATAATGTTGTAAATATTGGATAATATTTCACTAAATTATACGATATTGTAAAATATTGGTGAACATTTCACTACATTATAAAAAATTGTAAAAACTAGCGAATCTTTCAGTGATTTATAAAAGATTGTAAGAAAATGGTGAATATTTTTCCAATAATATTTGCGATCTGTAATTTATTCCAGGATCTTTGTAACCATTGTTTGCATGTGAAGTTTAAAATGTTAATTACTCACAAATAATCTTTAAAATGCATATTTAAATAGCATCCATCAACACATAAACATATAACAGAGAGATGCAAACTAGAAACATAACTCAAAGATGATAACGGAGTTCACCAGACCCTCTGGCTACGTCTCTGGGCCACTTCCAAATGGGAAGGCCGATAGATAAAATCTTCAACCGCTTACAAATTTTGTGTTCTCAACATCACCTTTGAGTTCTGTCACTCAGACGTAGAAACAGACTTCAAGAGAAGCTTCAGAATGAAATTCTGATTCTTTGAAGTGTAAACATTCATATCCCCTTAATATAGCTGAAAGGTTTTGTGAGCACTTTTTTGTCAGAATATCTGGATGCAAAAACTGAAGTTGGATTTGGAATCCTTGCGAAAACCCAAGTCTTTTGAGTATAAACTCGATATAGTTCTGAATTGGACCTCGGGATGCCAACTTTGGCACAACCTCCAAACTGTCTCTGATCCTTACAGTCTGTACGGCCTCGCACTGCATGCACTATGAAACTGCCTTGGGATGCATGCAGACTTGCCTTAGGATGCATGCAGAGAGTAAACATTACCTTGGTCTACCTGCAACACCACCTCGGTAAGCGTGCCTGTACCTGCAAATGTTTGTCCTAGAGATCTGTGCCTACACCTACAACCAAAACTATGTTCCGAACTCTGCCTTGTGCCGGAAAATTCATGGATTTTATAAGCCAAAATGGTGGTTTTTTGGGTCGCGGGCCATGAGACCACACGTTCATTTGGTAGCGTGATCTCTGCACCAGGATAAAATAATTCTTCTCCATTACCTACCACGACTCAATGGTTTGACGCGTTGGCAGAAGCGCTGGAAAAGATGGAGGAGGTTGAGGATTCAATTCCATGGACCTCTCTGTATACATAGCTTTTTACACCATGTTACATTATGGATAAAATTCATTTGTTATATGGTTTCCATGTTGAACTTTCCATATTATAATATATGGTTTAAGTTAAGGCTCCACATTATAATATATGGTTCAAACCTTTGAGCAGTGGAATATCATATAACTACACGTTATATTGTTGTGACATGATATGGTTATATTATATGTTTAACATACTTTTTTTTCCAAATAAAAAAATCGTAAATACTTTATTCACATTCAGCAGATGGCCCTTATAGTCCATTATACAAGATACAACTAGGAAGTTGTTTTTTACATAAATTTTGCCTCATAAAAGAGCACAAAAATCACAAAACATATCCAATACTAATCCAACTGTAAAGTTTGTCATTTACATACAAAAATCAACAAGATCATAATGTGCACCAAAACTGTTCAGCAGAAAAGAACTCAATAACCATGCAATAATTAAGTCTGATCGTAGCAGACTTATGTCATCATTCCAGATTAAATCAAGTCAGATCAAAACTGTATCCGGTGATCAAAAGCAAAAAGCCAGAGCAAAACTAGCCTGCTGATGAAGTCTCACATGTCAAAGATAAGTCAATAGCTGATCAAAAGAAAAAAACAGCAGCTAGAAATTGGCCAAATCTCGACCATCCAATGTAAAAAATCCATATCCATTCAGTTCCAAATAAGAAGAGGCCAAACAGCCTGCCAATTAAGCTCAAAGAATGTTGCTTGAGATCACCAAAATGCCGAAGGATGCATATTAATATCAGCCAAAGCATCATATCAGGGTAGAGCAGTATCATAAAGAACCCAGGAATGCCCAATTATTTATCTCTCCAACATAAAACCAGCAAACCTGACAGATAATATCCAAATGCCATCATCATGGCATAAAATACAGTCCTACAAAAAACTGCATAGAACAGACAGCAAACAACAACATGATTAGAAAACCTGAAAAGTTTCTATAATTTCTGCCCCTCTCTGCTCACAAGTACTCCAAAAACCTTCAAGTATGCTACCACCTGCATTAGCCAAAGAATCTGCTTTGAAATTTCTTTCCCTATAGATGTGTTTGAAAGACACAAAGTCTAGACTGTCAGTTAAAAAATCAACATCTTGAAGTATCATGGCTAGTTCAAGATTTTGTAATCGATACTTACCAAATGCCCAATTTATAACAAGCTGGGAATCCCCAAAAACTTGAATTTTTTCCAAGTTATGCATCCAAGCCAGCGTAAGGAGAAGCATAAGTGCACATAATTCTGCAAAATTATTTGTACCCAAGCCTAAACCTGCTTTGAAAGTAATATGATGCCTATCAGATATGAACAAAATACCTCCAGCCCCACAGATCATTGGTTCCCCAGCTGCAGATCCATCAAAGTAACCCCATGCAAAAGATTGATCAATTTCTTCCATAAAAATTGATCTGATAGGGACCACAGATAAAGATTGAGGTAAGTTTTTCAACATACCCAAGCTATAGCTTGATATCTGTGCAGGAGTTGTGTCAAGATACTCAAAGCAAGATCTATTTCTTGCGTTCCAGATGAACCAGAGTACAATGATAGGTAAAGATTTGATAAGTTTCACATCTGATAATAAACACCAGTTTTTAAAAGATTCAGATAGGGAATCACCATGCCAAAGATTATTGAGATTCAGATGATCCTCAATATTTGACCAGACAATTTGTGTAAAAGGGCATTCAACTGCAATGTGAAAATTGGATTCACAGTACAGTTTGCATAAACAACACCTACCAGGACCTTCTCTACCTCTCAAGTAGAGAACATCCTAGGTCAATGCTTTTCCAGAGAGTAGAAACCAGCTAAAAATTTTTGGTTTTAGTGGACACTTCATCTTCCATAAGACCTTCCACCACCATATTGAATCCACATCTCTATTAATTAATTCAGCATATCCCACTTTAGGAGAATATTTACCAGATTTAGATAAATGCCAGATGAGACAATCATCTGAATTTGAAAGTCTAACATGGCTAGACTTGAGAATGGCAATATAACTGTTCCAAGCAGTAATCTCAAGTGGATCATTAAAACCTAAGGTATCTGCAGATAACCATTCTTGTGACATTAAAACAGACACACCATGAATACCAATATCAGAGAGAAGATGATATCCAGCCAAATGTAATCTATATATCATAGGGGTAGGAAGAGCATGTCTCCATTTACATCCAACCCACGGATCTATTCCAATACGAACAGCATTTCCAGAACCAATCTTCCATACCAGAAAATTCCCAATGAGATCAAAAGCCCAAAGAACAACTTTCCAGCAGATGGATATGTTCTTATTCTTTTTAACAGAAGATCTTATCCAGTCCAATTTATTCATTGGATAAATATATTTCTGAAAAGCTATCTTAACCCATAAACCTGAACCATGAATGATATCCTAGACCTTTTTTGCTGCAAGAGCCTTGGCAAATAAAGCAGGGACCTTAAGTCCCCAACCACCCAAAGATTTAGGCAAAGCAAGAGACTTCCAAGATATCCAGGGAAAACCAGAGGAATTCTATTTACCAGCCCATAGAAAGTTAAAGAAAAGCTTTCTGATTTTGTCTATGACACCCATAGGAACCCAAAAATGCATCCAATATACTGGGATAGCCTCTAGAACAGCTTTAATCAGTATCAACTTTCCTCCTTTGGACAACCAACAGAAGCTCCAATTCTGAATCCTTTGTTCAACTTTAATAATCAACCAATCCCAATCCCTAATAAGATATCTGCAAGGTTTAAATTTAAACCCAAGGTACTTCATGCCAGAATCAATTCTAGCAACAGGAAAACTGAAGATGTTCTGTAATGTAATAACTTCAGAATCTTCCAAGCAGGAGAAATATAATGACGATTTGTTATTATTAATTTGCATTCCAGATGCCTTACAGAAATGCATTAAAATCTCATAGAGAGTAGAGAGAGATTGTTCAGAACCATCATTAACCATGACAATGTCATCTACAAAGAGAACATGAGTTAATACAATTTCATTACCAAATGATAAACCATGATAAGTCTCATTGAGAGCGGCATGAAGAATAGCCCGCCCAAGTCCTTCAACCACAATAAGAAACAGAAGTGGTGCCAATGGACACCCCTGTCTAAGTCCCCTACTAGATTTGAAAAAATTTGTGGCCACACCATTAATGAGCAAAGAGAAAGAGACAGATGAAAGACTGTTCATAATCCATGCAATAAAATTCCCAGCGAAACCCATTTTTGCAAGAATAACCCGAAGAGAAACCCAGCTAACTCGAGCATATGCTTTAGATAGATCGATCTTAATCATGACAGCTTTTAAGGCTTTAACATGCATAGAATGCATACCCTCCTGAATGACACCTACCGCATCATGAATCTGTCTACCTGGTAAGAATCCAAACTGTTCACCATAAATATATCTACTCAAAACCTTTCTGATTCTGATCGAGATAATCTTACCAATAATTTTGTATACAAAATTGCACAAAGATATAGGCCTAAAGTCCTCAAAAGATGAAGGGCTATCAACCTTAGGAATAAGAGCAAGAAACGTAGAGTTAAAAACAGCTGGTATTTTTCCACTTAACCTGGACAATTCAATGACTCTTAAGAGATCTTCACCCAAAACATCAAACAAGCATCTATACACCTCCACAGGAATACCATCCGGTCCAGGACTCTTATCATTCTTGCTAATGGACAAGATGTGCTTAATATCTTTAAGGGTAATAGCCTGCATAAGTTCAGCATTTTCATCCTCAGTAACAGAAGATGGGAAATGACCAGCACTCTGAACAATTTCTGGAAGATGGAGATCAGCTTCTTCTTTAAAAAGGCTTTCAAAGTGCTGGATCCCAGCCTCAGCTATAGCCTCAAATCCTTCCACAAGATTTCCAGAATCATCAAAAAGTTTCCAAATCGAATTGCGACATTTCCTATGAGCAGTGAATTTGTGAAAAAAAGGAGTATTATCATCACCACAGAGCAACCATAAAGCCCTACTTTTTTGGCGAGCCTCCTTTTCCCGAAAAAGAAGAATAGCATTCTTGCGAGATTCAATCTCAATCAATAAATCTTTATCAACCACTGATAAAAAACCAGAAAGATGACTATCATGAAATCTTTTTAACTCAAATTCAATATCAACCAAATCTTTTATATTCTGAGCTTTTTTTATTCAAAGACCACTTAATAGAAATTGCTTTAATTTGCTTAAGATTCACATTGAATTGTGCCTCAGGGGATAAAGCAGACCAATCATCAAAGAGTACCCAAGAATCTTTTAAGGATTCAACCAAATCAAGATGATCCAACCATCCTACATTAAACTTGAAAGGACTATGGGCCTTAGGACTCTAAGAAGATATTTGCAAAAAAACAGGTTGATGATCTGATACACCTCCACACCCAATCCATTGTTTAAGAAAGAAATCACAATCTAGGAAATCAGCCGAGACTAAAAGACGATCCAATCTTTTACAAATACCCTCAGCACCAACGCGACGATTACTCCTGGTGGGGATAGCTACCAAAGGATTGATGTCAACAAACCCCAAGCTCTCCAACAGATTATCGAAAAAATTAGTTAAAGGATCAACTTGAGCATGAATCCCCCAAATTTCAGAGAGACCCAAGGAGAAATTAAGATCTCCTCCAAAAACTAAATAAGGAGATATAAGGCATTCTGACTTGATCAAATTATTCCAGAAAGTTTCCCTGTCCAGATAGGGCGCATAAAGATTAACAAAGGTTATTTCCTTTTTTAAATCAAAAGAAAATAAAACAGCACACAGCCCAGATTTTATGGCCCAGGCATTAAGGAAAAGAAAATTACAAGATTTCCATCCTAGTATAAGTCCACCTGACCTGCCCAATGCATCCGCCGAAATGAACTTCCATCCATGAATCATAAGTTCCAGATCTTGAACCAACATACACCCCTCAATCATTTTTTCTTGAATGAAGATAACGTCAAGAGAATGTAGATCTATAAGTCTCTTAACAGCTAGTTTCTAGGGAAGACTAGCCAACCCCCTAACATTTAATGACATAAGGATCATGAAGGAACGTTATTAAGGGCAAAAGCTCTAAGCGCCCCAACATCTCTAAATTCAGAATGTGATACAATGTCCTCCCCAATCAAACCGGCATCTACTTCAAGATACCCAGGTTTATCCTTGACAGATCGAGAAATCTCCTGAACATATTTTGTACACGAGCGAAGAAAATACCCCTTGCTAACAATAGCCTTACATGGAGATACAAACCCAAGATCTTTCAAGGATAAAATCGGAATAGAAGTAGGTAAAGCCTCAAAAGAAAGATTCAGAAATGGAATGTTAGCATCCATAGAATTAGAAATACTTATATGTTTAAGATTGGCTAATGGTTCAAAACCAAGAGAAATAGGATGAGTATCCAGATTCTCATCCACATACTTTCCAATCTTAGCAGTAGACAGAGTCCCATCTGATTTGACTCTCCAAGTATCCAATTTTTCATCCACAGACATCCCTGCCTTATCATCCACAGAATTAGAAATACTTATCTGTTTAAAATTGTCCAATGGAGCAAAACCAAGAGAAATAGGATGAATATCCAGATTCTCATCCACAAACTTTCCAATCTTAGCAATAGACTGAGTCCCATCTGAATTGACTCTCCAATTAACCAAATTTTTATCCACAGACATCCCTGCCTTTGCAGTAGGCTGAATCCCATATTTTTTAACTCTCCAAGTTTTAGAAGAAGACTGTTTTTTAAAAGATAGATAGCAGTCATTTGCCAAATGTCCAAACCCATGACATCTGAAACATCTGAAGGGAAGTCCCGAATAATCCAAAGGCTGAGAGAAATCTCTGTTACCTTTTTTAATGACCAGTTCAGCAGGTAAGCCCAAACGAGAGTCTAACAGGACAAGTACCTGACCTATGCAGCAAACCCCAGACTGTAAATAAGAAAAATCAGTTTCCAAATGGGATCCCAATGTATTCCCAACATGCCTGAAGAAATCAATAGACCAGAATTCAAAAGGTAAATTTGAGAGTTTGACCCAAATAGGAACTTGGTCATACCTTTCTTTTCACGGGTCAAATAAAGGAGACCACCTCTTGATAAGAAGGCCTGCATTATCCCATTTCCAGACACCGGCTAGGATCCTATCAGTATCAACTGCTAACGAAAATTTAAAAGCTATCCAACCCCTAGGAAGCATATAAATCTCAAGACAAGTACTGATAATATCATTCCAAGCCCTTACAGCCCACCCATGTAGGGATTCAGAAGTATAATTACGCCTTCCAAACCTCCCAACCAAATTCAAAGCATTGGTGAGAACAATGTCATTTAAAAGCACATCTTCCCCCAAAGTCATTAAAACAGGTTTTAACTTCTTGATAGGTTTAGGCAGCCTCTTCTTAGCCTTAGATGAACCAATGCTACCAGAGTGAGGCGTAGACACAAGTTCATTATCAGGGATAGGCTTGTGAATTTCATACTTCGAATCAAATCCCAGCATTGCATTCATGCCATTGTTAAGCGGTAGACGTGGATTATCAGTCTGATATCCAGAAAAAAGATCACATGCATCCTTATCACCATTAGTCAAACCCATTGAGTCCAAGGGGAGACCTAGGCTTAGAGAAGGAGGCACAACCCCATCCAAACTACTAGCCCTAAACAATCGAGGAGCAGGCAAGGCTTGCCCATGACTCTCCAAACAATTGGAGACATGAAAATCATTTTCCGGACATTCCTCGAGCTGAGGATTCAAAACTGGAAGATCCCTATCTCCCAAAAAATTCCCAGGAGAATAAACCACAGAGTGTTTATCCTCACCAAATCCCAACCAGGAAACAGATAGTTGTCCCATAGGGGCTGATACTACCGGGCAAGGATGGAAAGGCTTTAAACAAGACAGATCAGTTCGCCCACCCGAACTTCTGCCATCCAGACAGTCCATGGAGGAGGTTACCTTATCCAATGAGTCGTCCAGATCAAGGGTAGACCCCAAATCTCCCATCTTAAAATGCAAAGGCAAGTAGGTCGCAGTGACCCGAATCTCCTCTCCAAAATCTTGTTTAATAACTTTCAATTGCCCTGGCGGAGTTCGAGCCAAGGATTTCATCGCCCAAAGCGACATAACAAAAATAATCAAGCTGACCCCCCAGCCAAGAAACAATGCAAAAAAATCATCACCCAAGGACAGGATACCGTTACATAGGAAAGAGTGCAAAAGTGTTCACAGCATACCAACATAAGCGCCCTCTTCTCAGCAACAAAAATCAAGCCTCATCATCAAAACCATGCAATAACGACATAGCCTAAAACCATGCAAAGAGACAGCTCTAAAAATATAAAGCGTCGACTGAAGAAAATGCAGCAAAAATACCACCTGTCAGATCGAACACAGACATTCAAAACTCAATGTTCACCAGTGTCAAGGAAACCAGATGAACAAAATGCGGCGAAGATATTCCAACCTTCACCTTTGCCAGTACCCTAATCACACAAGTTGGATCCACCGTCCAGAAACTAAAATACCAGATCAAAAAGGCTAAAATACCCACCCAGCCATAGACCCCTGAAAAGTGCTTCAAACAGAGCAAAACAAGCCTTCACCAATCGATGACAGAAACTTAACATTTTCAAATCGGAGCACAGGCAGAAATTCTGAAATCCCTAAAAAATCGAGGAGGGCCGGCTAAACGGCCATGAACATACCAGATGGTCAAAAAAAACGGCCAAGATGCTCCACGCACCAATACCAATACCAAAGTCACACAGCTTGTACCAAATGGCAACCTTATAACTACTATAAGAACCTGAATGATAGATAGACCCCTGTAAGATTCTGAATGATAGTTTTAAGCTTAGAAATAGAAGGTTTAATAAACCCAACCTCATAGATCCATGTAAGAACGTCACAAAGAGAAAACCATACCATCGCCACAGATATACAAGCAATAACCCAATAACCGAACATACTCCATAAATCTCATACAATAATTCAGTATCACGCAGGTGCACTACACATCAAGCACTACTGTGAGGGCATTCCACAACAAGCATTACTGTTATGCAAAAAACCAAGTCCATCGGCCAAGAAAACTCCAGGATATGCCAAACCCGAAAAAAGCTGTACGAGCTTTTAACCCCCACTCCTAATAGCTAGAAAACTGATCATCACAGCTCACTAGAAGAAGAAAACAAAAGCATAGTATACTGAGGAAAATCCGAGCATACCTGTATAAACGCTAGAAGACCACAAAGCAGGTTCAGACAAACCTACCGAATGCCGAAATCCACCACCTCAAGTAAGGACCAAAATCACCAAAGAAAATCGCAGAGAAACCACAAAGTAGGTTCATACAGCCTGCGAGAGCTGAAACGGCCTTCAAGAAATACCAACGCCTTAAGCTGTTCGTCTACCTCCAAACGAAGCAGGAAAAGTCCAAGGAGGGCCGGCAAAACGACCAAGAATAGACCAGATGGTCAAAAAACAGCCAAGATGCTCCACGCACCTGTAGAAACGCATGGAAACCACAGTGGAGTTTCAACCAAACCCACCGATAGCCGAGGTCCTCCACCTCTAGTAAGGACCAATGTTGCCAGGGAAAAACGCAGTGTAAGCACAAAGTAGGTTCATACAGTCTGCGCGAGCCGTGACGGCCTTAAGGAAATACCCGTGCCTCAAGCAATTCGCTTACCACCAAACGAAGCAGGAAATCTCCAACCAGAACGGGAACAACGATTGCCGAGAACCACTAAAAAATCCTACGCCTTAATAAAGTAAAGACTCTATCGCCAAAACCTAAGCAACAAGCGAATGGGGATAGGGCTAGAGAAACCGACGGCAAAACCCAAAACCGCTGATGAGTTGAAAGCCAGCAACAGTGGACATGAAATCGCCTGCAGAAGGGTTCACAAAATCCAGAACAAACAGCGCTCTCGTCGTAGCAAAAATAAACCATAACATAAACGCGCTCACCACATAAACCATGCAATACAGCGGAAAAACGTGGCAAGAAGACAGCTCCAATGATATAAAGCGCCAGCAGAATAATAAAGAGCAGCAATAAACCAAACTGATAAACCGTAGTATGAACAATTAATACAGTGTACACCAGTATCGAGGAGAGCCAGCTCAACGGCCAAGATTACAACCCAGATGATCGATAACGGCCAACATACTCCATTAAAAATTCACCTTGCCAATACCCTAATCGCATTTCTTGGAGCCTCCCATTCAATTGCTTATCCCCGTAAATTCGTTGTATATTTGAGAAGATAAACTTAAACCGTATATGGAAAATCATGTTTAACACATGCCATGGTATGGTTATACATTTCGATATGGTTTTACACCATGTTACATTATGGATAAAGTTCATTTGTTATATGGTTTCCATGTTGAACTTTCCATATTATAATATATGGTTTAAGTTAACGCTCCAAGTTAACGCTCCACATTATAATATATGGTTCAAACCTTTGAACGGTGGCTGGAAAAGGTTAATATATGGTTTAAGTTAAGGCTCCACATTATAATATATGGTTCAAACCTTTGAGCGGTGGAATATCATATAACTACACGTTATATTGTTGTGACATGATATGGTTATATTATATGTTTAACATATGCCATGGTATGGTTATACATTTCGATATGGTATGGTTATACCATATGGTTTATAATATAGTTTTATAACATGATTTACATGGGGTCCCCAAGGGTTGGGTTCGATTCCCATAGCCCCAAAATCATATCTTTTCATCATTTTTTTAACCACTTTAATTATTTTTAACAAAACTTTAAGCCTGAATATTTTGTGCATCCGGAGGTCTTTTTCCATGAAACAAGCGTTGCTGGAAAGCTGTTGACGAGCTCTTTCACTTTGTAAGCATGTATTTCCTTTTTGAAGACTTTAAATTCTATCGTCTTTGAGATGATCCAACTAGATCAAACCTCCCCACTAAAAAGTTTTTTTACCACAAAAGCATGAAATCATCCTGCAATCAAGTGAAGACATTTCTGTCTCACTTGTCCTGTATCACTTGTCCATTCTTGGAACCTATAGATCTGACTCAACATGACAATAATCAACACTGCACAGATATTGTTAAGTACATTAACTCTTTTTTCAATAAAATCTTCATTCAATATTGTAGGGACCGATCATATAATACTACTGATTAGTAATAAGTTGAATATCAACATTGAATATGTGAAAGAGTTTGTACTTGTATCATGCTTATGCTTTATCATAAGAACATTATCAACAATAGTAGATGTATTGTGATGCAATGACACTTCCTCTTCATGCTTAGGGTTTTTTCTTCCTTAACTTGCATAGACATAAGTGCCAAATTCTGAGTTGCATTAACAACTCTTTTCAATTGTTGTGTAGTTCCCAATGACTTGTCAATTTTATATGAATGTGAGTGTACTATGTACTCGATTCCTTCCTTAAAAAAATGATACTGATTATGTTCTCGATAGAATATTTCCTTTTGATCATATAAATATGGGCTTCCCAACACAATTCCACAAATATCTAGTGGAACCACATCAAATTCAACTTCATCTACAAACTTGGATGTAATTGCAAACTTGAGATCACATTGTCTTGTTACTTGTAATCTTTTATCTTTGCATACCCAACCTAGTGGATAAGATTTCTTGTGTGGTTTAGTTATTAATCCCAATTTCTTTACTACTTCTTCTGAAATAAGATTAGCTTGAGATCCACTATCTATCAGTGTGTCGATCTTGGTTTTTTTAGTGATTACCCTTATATGAAATAGTGCGTTTCTTTTTCTATCTTTAGAACCATTGTGATCTTTAGATTTAGAAGCACATGAAGAACCAATGCTAGAATCATTACCAACAATAGTTTTACCTTTCACGCCTATGATTGATATCTTTGTTTCATCCTCATATCTGATCCAAGGTCCTCAACAATGATCGTAGCCTTTTGCTTCCCTTTTCGATCCTTAAACCACTTTGGTTTCAATTCTGGATGTAGCTTCCAACAATGTTCTGCATCATGTCCATCTTTTTGACAATACGAACATGAAAGCTTCGTATCCCCTTTCTTCATGGTAGTTGCATGCTTACCTTTCCCTTTTGTCTTTCCTTCTTTTGTTTGACTAGATTCGGCTGAAGAAAAAGTATGAACATTATTCCCTTTTGACTCAATGTCTGTAGCTTGCACACATACCTCATCCAGGTTAGTCGGATTAAACATAAGTATTGTATGACGCAAATAATTATGCAATCCTCCTATAAACTTAAGAAGAGTTTCTTGAGTGTAAAGAGGTATACCCAAAATCAAAGCTCTCTTTCTGAATTCATGAGTGTACTCTTGTACATTCTGACCTTTACCTTGCTTTAAGTTTTTCCAATCCATCATGGCTTGTTGGATATAGCCTAATGAATAAAATTGCTTCTTTAACGCTGAAATAAACTCATACCGGGAAGAAATAATTTTACCTTTTGTAAGGAGGTCTTCCTGTGTCTTACTCTCCCACCAGATGAGTGCGGTGCCTTTAAGATGAAAAGTAGCTAACTCGATTTTGACTTGATCATCCACAAGATTTTGAATCCTGCAATACACCTCAATCTGCTTGATCCAATCATCTAGCTTTTTTGCGTTAAGTTCACCATTATATGTAGGCAATTCAAACTTAATATCAAGTTTCAAATAAGGTAAATCAAACTTAGCCTTCTCAGGTTGTTTCTTTGGATTTGAAGAAGCAGTACTGGAACTTTCAGAAGAGGAAGAAGATGGAGAAGAAGGTTTAGAAGGGTCTTCTCCTTTTCCTGAAGCATTATCCTTGCTTTCTCCTTCTTTCTTTTCTTCTTATCCAACCTTTCTTGATAATCTGCAAACAAATTTTCAACTCTATCTGTCATTTGATAGAAAGCTTTGCAGAAGGCCTTCTCATCTTCTTCTCAGTAGTCTTCACTTGCCATTTTCTTTCTTCTTTTTGAGCCAATTTCTAGATCAAATGTTTCAATCTCTCCTTCACCTCGTTGAAACCTGGAACTTGTTAACATAAAAACTTCAAAATGCAATGGTTAAACTCGCTCTGATACCACTTGATCTGTAATTTATTCTAGGATCTTTGTAACCATTGTTTGCATGTGAAGTTTAAAATGTTAACTACTCACAAATAATCTTTAAAATGCATATTCAAATAGTATCCATCAACACATAAACATATAACAGAGAGATGCAAACTAGAGACATAACTCAAAGATGATAACAGAGTTCACCAGACCCTCTGGCTACGTCTCTAGGCCACTTCCAAATGGGAAGGCTGATAGATAAAATCTTCAACTGCTTACAAATTGTGTGTTCTCAACAGCACCTCTGAGTTCTGTCACTCAGACGTAGTACTAGACTTCAAGAGAAGCTTCAGAATGAAATTCTGATTCTTTGAAGTGTAAACATGCATATCTCCCTGATATAGCTGAAAGGTTTTGTGAGCACTTTTTTGTCAGAATGTCTGGATGCAAACAGTGAAGCTGGATTTGGAATCCATGCGAAAAACCAAGTCTTTTGAGTATAAACTCAATATAGTTCTGAATTGGACCTTGGGATGTCAACTTTGGCACAACCTCCAAAGTGTCTCTCATCCGTACAGTCTGTATGTCCTCGAACTGCATGCACTATGAAACTGCTTTGGGATGCATGCAGACTTGCCTCAGGATGCCTGCAGAGAGTAAACACGACCAGGCCTAGAATTTCAAATTCCCTCTGCCCGTCAAATGGATTTTTGTTGACGGTCTTGCGTTTTTCATGCCCTTCATTTTACGTTTTACATAAATTTGTGAGTGTCAATTTTTTTTGTGTGTTTGTGTAAACTTTTTTTTCAGAAAGGAAAAAACTACCCTAAGCTTAGTCTCCTCACGTAGCTTGCTTGCCTCACTCCCCGAGCAAATACGTGAAACTTTATATAGATATATAGAATTGGGGCTTTTACTAGATTTGGATCTTCCCCTATAATTTTGCATACGGATATGCTTCTTCAGTGGGTGAATCAACAAGTTCTGGGACTAGAATTGGAGCTACTAGCCAAAACTTAGGTGCTAGAAATAGTGCAGAATGCATGACTGATGTGGGTTTTCAAGAGTTTAGGGATATAGGACTGCAACCCGTAGGCTTGGATTTAGAAACTAAAGGATCTAATGATTATGTTGATGGGATTAATGCCAGGAGTATCATATTGGAATTAGGGAGAGATGAAACTATCACATATGCTCCGGGAGAACCCTGCCCCTAAATCGTTCGTGTATTGCACTGGTGTGGTTAACTCGTGAATATCGGTGTTTTCTGTAGATTTCAGCAGTTCTACATTCGCAAAACATTTTAGTTATGTGATACATGTTTTGGATAGTGAATCGGTCTATCATGAACGCCAAAAACTATCAACCATCACTATGCTCCCCATCATATAAACCCATTTCATAATTTATTGACTAAATTGTATATAGATTATTTTTATTTTCATTCTTCCTACAGAGACTGAAGGATTTGGAGAAAACAACCACAATAAAATTATAATGATTGGCCATTAAATTAATTACAATTTAATTTCCAAAGAGAGCATACCACAAAACTTCCGGCCCGACAGTGGACAACTTCATCTGCTGGATGTGAATCGACCTCTTCACCAGACGCTTTACCATCTGGCCAGGAGCTATGGCCACACCACGCTCCTCAATTTCGGCTTTCGAAAGGTTTTGGTCGTGAGCTCATGGGAGCTAGCCAGGGACTGTCTCACTACACACGACATCAATTTCGCCTCCAGGCCACGGTCCGCCGGAACCAAGCATTTGGGCTACGATTGTAAGTTGCTCGGTCTCGATCCATATGACCGCCGGTGTCAAAAACTGCGCATAATCTGCATGCTGCAGCTTCTATCTCCTTCCAGAGTGGAGGCTTCCATGGATATTTGAAGAGAGGAGGTGTCAAGGTTAGTGCGTGGCCTGTTCGAGAGGTGTACGCAGATGGAAATTCAAGACCGCGATGCTTCGGCCGTTGTGGGCGTGAAATGGGTTGTGTTGGAGTCCATATTTGATACCATGGTGAGATTAATCTTCACTCACAGAAGCTACCTAGGCGGCGCGGAAGAGGTGGAAGGGTTTAAGGAGATGATTAACGTCACCATTACTAAGCAGCTAGGAGCATTTAATTTGGGGGATTATATTCCGTTCCTCAGATGGCTGGATCTCCAGGGCTGCGAGCGGGCAATGAAAAAGTATAGCAGGCAGAGCCTCCGGGTGATGCCGAATAGGGTTCCTCGAAAGTTCTATTTTCCTGGCCCTGTGATGGTTCAGGTGTTGCAGAGATGGCTCTGAGATGTTTTCTCCATTGCAATGAATGGTCCGGTGTTATATAGAGGACTCAACGCTGCCGTTGATCCCTGATGGCCATCGTGTTGGTGCGGCTGAGTTGCAAGTACCATATCAGAGCACTACTTAGTTGGTTGCAGAGGTATTACAAAGGTCTCTTCTCAGTTGGTTGCAGAGGCAGAGGTGTTATAGTGTGGGTGCGAAATGGAGAGGATCTCATCAGGCGAAGATGCAACTTGCAAGGATCAATGAAATTCGAATTCACCAACCACATTGTCGTGTATTAACTGCATTAACTCCATGCATTTAACATCCTCCTACGTGGAACGAAGGACCTGCCACTACATTGTCACATCGGCCCTCGGGTTTGGGTCAACATGCTGGGACTCGGGAGACGTCGAGGGTCGCCGGGGTCCGGAGGATTTCACCCGGCACTCCGCAGGCTGGAGACTAGTCCTAGACTCCTAGACCCCTGTTCGGCTTATTAAGCTATAAAAAAATTTGACGGGTTTGCTGCCAACACGGACGTCAAACTGATGGGTTAACTATTTTATGCTTGGTCATATTTGGCGTGTCAAAATCGTGATCACCTGTCAAATACGTCCTGGAAATGAAAAAACGTTTTGTGGAATGTCAAATTCCAGGCCTGAACACGACCTCAGCGTATGTGCAATACCACCTCGGTAAGCATGCCTGTACCTGCAAATGTTTTTCCTTGGGATCTGTGCCTGCCCCTACATTCAAAACTCTGTTCCGAACTTTGTATCGTGCTGGAAAATTCATGGCTTTTATAAACCAAAATGGTGGTTTTTTTGGGTCGCGTGCCTTGGGGCCATGCGCTCATTTGGTAGTGTGATCTCCGCGCCAGAATAAAACGGTTCTTCTCCATTCCCTACCACGACTCAACAGTTTGGCGCGTTGACAAAAGCGTTGGCAAAGGTGGAAGTTGAAGCCCATGGACCTCTCCGTATACATAGCTTTTTACACCATGTTACATTATGGATAAAATTCATTTGTCATATGGTTTCCACGTTGAACTTTCTATATTATAATATATGGTTGAAGTTAGGGCTCCACATTATAATATATATAGTTCAAACCTTTGAGCGGTGGAATATCATATAACTACACGTTATATTGTTGTGACATGATATGGTTATATTATATGTTTAACATATGCCATGGTATGGTTATACACAATGTTACATCATGGATAAAGTTCATTTGTTATATGGTTTCCATGTTGAACTTTCCATATTATAATATATGGTTTAAGTTAAGGCTCCACATTATAATATATGGTTCAAACCTTTGACTGGTGGAATATCATATAACTACACGTTATATTGTTGTGATATGATATGGTTATATTATATGTTTAATATATGCCATGGTATGGTTATATATTTCGATATGGTATGGTTTATACCACATGGTTTATAATATATTTTTATAACATGATTTACATGGGGTCATGGTGACCTTGTCACAAGGGTTGGGTTCGATTCCCATAGCCCCAAAATCACATCTTTTCACCATTTTTTTTAACCATTTTAACTATTTTTGAGAAAACTTTAAACCTGAATATATTCTGCATTTGGAGGTCTTTTTCCACGAAACAAGTGTCATTGGAAAGCTGTCGACGAGCTCTTTCACTTTGTAAGCATGTATTTCTTTTTTGAAGACTTTAAATTCTATCGTCTTTGAGATGATCCACTTGGATCAAACCTCCCCACTAGAAAGCTTTTTTACCACAAAAAGCATGGAATCATCCTGCAATCAAGTGAAGACATGTCCGTCTCACTTGTCCATTCTTGGAACCTATAGATCTAACTTAACATGACAATAATCAACACTGCACAGATATTGTTAAGTACATTAACTCCTTTTTCAACAAAATATTCATTCAATATTGTAGGGACCAACCATATAATATTGCTAATCAATAATAAGTTGAATATCAACATTGAATATGTGAAAGAGTTTGTACTTGTATCATGCTTATGTTTTATCATAGGAACATTATCAACAATAGTAGATGTATTGTGATGCAATGACACTTCCTCTTCATGCTTAGGATTTTTTTCTTCCTTAACTTGCATAGACATACGCGCCAAATTCTGAGTTGCATTAACAACTCTTTTCAATTGTTGTGTAGTTCCCAATGACTTGTCATTTTTATATGAATGTGAGTGTACTATGTACTCGATTCCTTCCTTAAAAAAATGATACTGATGATGTTCTCGATAGAATATTGCCTTTCGATCATATAAATTTGGGCTTCCCAACACAATTCCACAGATGTCTAGTGGAACCACATCAAATTTAACTTCATCTACGGGTGATTCCATGAAGATGGGTAACACTTTTTGGCCAAATTTGGCGATGAAAACCTGATTTTTTACTCATGTGCTAGATAGAACCCCTCAAAACGCATATATGCCATGTGAATTTTGACTTGCAGTAAAAAAACAAATTGTAGAATATTATGTTGGCTTCATAGTGATATTTTTTTTTAAATATTCTGATGTCATTTAATGTGTGAATTTTTGCATTTAATGAACTGTGTGACCTTAAAAATTTGAAGAAGATAATAAGTGGCTCGTGTCCATGTAGAGTAATTCAATCTTACATTAATAATTTAAAAAAAATAAATATATGAGCATGATCTACATAAAATGCAGTGTGATGTGCATATTTTTTTGTTAATTATTTTCGCATTATACAATTATTTATTATTTTTCGAAAGTGACCACATTCGATTTCAGCATCGTTTTAAACACATATTTGTCCACGTAAAGGAATTTTTTCTATTTTTTCAAAAATTGAAAAACCAAAGATACCCTTTTGAAGAGGACACATCGATATGTGATGTGTGCATTTTTAAGAATTTTTTGGCTGTGTATTTTTAACTCTGCGGAATTTTCTTTGAGCTGCTTCGAAGTTGTAGTGTGGTTTTCTAAGTATAAGTTTTAGAAGTAATTAAAAAATAAATATCATATGAATGCCAAAATGCGTGTATGATACGTCAATGGATAGAAGATTCGTTGGTGAATCTATCGGTATCAACTCCGCTCAGTTATGTGCTAGGAATGGCAGGGTTTACACCTCTGCAAGGCACAATAAATTTTCCATTTGTTTGAATGAGGGCTAAGTCTGTTTTTTAAGCCCTCGACCGAGGTATGAACCTCGACCGAGGTATCTAAATACCTCGGTCGAGGTATTTAAATACCTCGACCGAGGGTTTGTAAAGCCCGCAATACCTCGGTCGAGGGCTTGATAAAACCTCAGTCGAGATATTAAGACCTCGGTCGAGGGCTTAACAAGCCCTCGACCGAGGTGCGTTTTTCTGTTTTTGCTGAAATGCGCTTGCCAAAAAGTGTTACCCAGGTCCGTGGATTCACCCCTACAAACTTGGATGTAATTGAAAACTTGAGATCACATTGTCTTGTTACTTGTAATATTTTATCTTTGCATACCCAACCTAGTGGATAATGTTTCTTGTGTGGTTTAGGTATTAATCCCAATTGCTTTACTACTTCTTCTAAAATAAGATTAGCTTGAGATCCACTATCTATGAGTGTGTCGATCTTGGTTTTTTTAGTGATTACCCTTATATGAAATAGTGCATTTCCTTTTCTATCTTTAGAATAATTGTGATCTTTAGATGTAGAAGCACATGAAGAACCAATGTTAGAATCATTACCAACAATAGTTTTACCTTTCACGCATATGATTCATATCTTTGTTTCATCCTCAGAATCTGATCCAAGGTCCTCAACAATCATCGTAGCCTTTTGCCTCCATTTTCGATCCTTAAACCACTTCGGTTTCAATTCTAGATGTAGCTTCCGACAATGTTCTGCATCATGTCCATCTCTCTGACAATGCGAACATGAAAGCTTCATATCCCCTTTCTTCATGGTAGCTGCATGCTTACCTTTCCCTTTTGCCTTTCCTTCTTTTGTCTGATTGGATTCAGCTGAAGAAAATTTATGAACACTATTCCCTTTTGACTCAATGTCCGTAGCTTGCACACATACCTCATCAAGGTTAGTCAGATTAAACATAAGTATTGTATGATGCAAATAATTATGCAATCCTCCTATAAACTTAAGAAGAGTTTCTTGAGTGTAAAGAGGTATACCCAAAATCAAAGCTCTCTTTCTGAATTCTTGAGTGTACTCTTGTACATTCTGACCTTTACCTTGCTTTAAGTTTTGCCAATCCATCATGGCTTGTTGGATATAGCCTAATGGATAAAATTGCTTCTTTAACGATGAATTAAACTCATACCAGGAAGAAATAATTTTACCTTTTGTAAGGAGGTCTTCCTGTGTCTTACTTTCCCACCAGATGAGTGTGGTGCCTTTAAGACAAAAAGTAGCTAACTGGATTTTGACTTGATCATCCACAAGCTTTTGAATTCTATGATACACCTCAATCTGCTTGATCCAATCATCTAGTTTTTCTGTGTTAATTTCACCATTATATGTAGGCAATTCAAACTTAATATCAAGTTTCAAATAACGTAAATTAGACTTAGCCTTCTCAGGTTGTTTCTTTGGATTTGAAGAAGCAGTACTAGAACTTTCAGAAGAGGAAGATGATGGAGAAGAATGTTCAGAAGGGTCTTCTCCTTTTCCTGAAGCATTATCCTTTGCTTTCTCCTTCTTTATTTTCTTCTTATCCAACCTTTCTTGATAATCTGCAAACAACTTTTCAACTCTATCTGCCATCTGATCGAAAGCTTTGCAAAAGGCCTTCTCATCTTCTTCTTGGTAGTCTTCACTTGCCATTTTCTTTCTTCTTATTGAGCCAATTTCTAGATCAAATGTTTCAAGCTCTCCTTCACCTCGCTGAAACCTGGATCATGTTAACATAAAAAATTCAAAATGCAATGGTTAAACTTGCTCTGATACCACTTGATCTGTAATTTATTCCAGGATCTTTGTAACCAGTGTTTGCATGTGAAGTTTAAAATGTTAATTACTCACAAATAATCTTTAAAATGCATATTTAAATAGCATCCACCAACACATAAACATATAACATAGAGATGCAAACCAGAAACATAACTCAAAGCTGATAATGGAGTTCACCAGACCCTCTGGCTATGTCTCTGGGCCACTTCCAAACGGGAAGGCCGATAGATAAAATATTCATCCACTTACAAATTGTGTGTTCTCAACAATACCTCTGAGATCTATCACTCAAATGTAGAAACAGACTTCAAGAGAAGCTTCAGAATGAAATTCTAATTCTTTGAAGTGTAAACATGCATATTCCCCTGATATAGCTCAACGGTTTTGTGAGCACTTTTTCGTCAAAATGTCTGGATGCAAAAAATAAAGCTGGATTTGGAATCCATGCTAAAAACCAAGTCTTTTGAGTATAAACTCAATATAGTTCTAAACTGGACCTCGGGATGCCAACTTTGGCACAACCTCCAAACTGTCTCTAATCCGTACAGTTCGTACGACCTCGAACTGTGTGCACTATGAAACTGCCTCGGGATGTGTGTAGACTTGCATCGGGATGTGTGGAGAGTAAACATGACCTCGATTTGTGTGTAATACCACCTTATTAAGTGTGCTTGTACCTGCAAATTTTTTTCCTCGGGATCTGTGCCTGCACGTGCAACCATAAACTCTGTTCCGAACTCTGTCTCGTGATGGAAAATTCGTGGCTTTTATAAGCCAAAATGGTGTTTTTTTTGGGTCGCAGGCCATGGGGCCACGCGCTCATTTGGTAGCGTGATCTCCGTGCCAGGATAAAACGATTCTTCTCCATTCCCTACCACGACTCAATGGTTTGGTGCGTTGGCAGAAGCGCTGGCAAAGGTGGAGGAGGTCGCGGGGTCAAGTTCGTGGACCTCTCTATATACATAGCTTTTTAAACCATGTTACAATCTGGATAAAGTTCATTTGTTATTTGGTTTCTACATTAAACTTTCCATATTATAATATATGGTTTAAGTTAAGGCTCCACATTATAATATATGGTTCAAACCTTTGATCGATGGAATATCATATAACTACATGTTATATTGTTGTGACATGATATGGTTATATTATATGTTTAACATATGCCATGGTATGGTTATACATTTCGATATGGTATGGTTATACCATATGGTTTATAATATAGTTTTATAACATGATTTACATGGGGTCATGATGACCTTGCCATAAGGGTTGGGTTCGATTCCCATAGCCCCAAAATCATATATTTTCACCATTTTGTTTAATCACTTTAACCGTTTTTGACAAAACTTTAAACCTGAATATTTTTTGCATAGATTAAATCCAAAGTATAAAGCAAAGGTCAAGCGGGAACTGGACCGAATGCTAGCAGCGGAGAAAGAAAGCTCACTAAATCCAAGTGTTGAGGCACTCGATGCTTAGCTTTATTTATACTTTAATTACTCTCACCATGTCCCAATAGTGTAAAGAATTTCCGTCCCATATAGTTGCAGTCTTTTGACTATTAACTGAGAGCAATTACTTTATATATGTAATTACGCTTTATCATTTTCAGTGATTCGTGATGCCGGCTGTCTATAACGAAACAAGTAATAAATTTTTTACGAGTTTTATGTTATGGTTATACCATATGGTTTATAATATAGTTTTATAACATGATTTACATGGGGTCATGATGACCTTGCCATAAGGGTTGGGTTCGATTCCCATAGCCCCAAAATTATATCTTTTCACCATTTTGTTTAATCACTTTAACCGTTTTTGACAAAACTTTAAACCTGCTGGAAAGCTTCTTACGAGATATTTCACTTTGTAAGCATGCATTTCCTTTTTGAAGTTCATTTGTTATTTGGTTTCTACGTTGAACTTTCCATATTATAATATATGGTTTAAGTTAAGGCTCCACATTATAATATATGGTTCAAACCTTTGAGCGGTGGAATATCATATAACTACACGTTATATTGTTGTGACATGATATGGTTATATTATATGTTTAAAATATGCCATGGTATGGTTATACATTTCGATATGGTATGGTTATACCATATGGTTTATAATATAGTTTTATAACATGATTTACATGGGGTCATGATGACCTTGTCATAAGGGTTGGGTTCGATTCCCATAGCCCCAAAATCATATCTTTTCCCTATTTTGTTTAATCACTTTAACCATTTTTGACAAAACTTTAAACCTGAATATTTTTTGCATCTGGAGGTCTTTTTCCATGAAACAAGTGTCGCTGGAAAGCTGCTGACAAGATATTTCACTTTGTAAGCATGTATTTCCTTTTTGAAGACTTTAAATTCTATCGTCTTTGAGATGATCCACCTGGATGAATATGCCATATCTTTGATTCATAAGAAATCACAATACATTGTGCTTTCACTTTTCCTTCTAATAGGTTTCTCTTTGTATTATTTCAATTCTTTCTGACACTCGTTCTCATACAATCACCCAAATCAACCAATGCTAAATTGAACAACCTAATTGATGAAACTGTTAAGTAGCTTCTTTCTCACTAAACCATCTTAACTCTTATTTCTTATTCAATCTTCAGGAATAAATCACTCCTTGTGGAAAAATGAAATCACTCTACCAAGAATGGAAATATAAAACTATTCATAAAGATAAAGCATATATATTATTTTTGCAATAAGATAAATTCTATATTACTAAATTGAAAGAAGTTAAATCCAATCACCACTCGTACAAGAATGAAAGATTGGTTTTATGTTGTTGACACAACATCCAAGCTCCATAATTCTCAATTCTACTTGACCATGAACTACAACCACACAATCATTTAGATCGTTTTCAACAGTAATTAATCATAATGAAATCAACCTGTGATATCAATTCAACAAGAAATTAAATCTTTTTTAGCACTTCTAATTATCAAGAAATCCCTTGCATAGCCTGAGAGAGATCACACATCCCAAGTAATCAACTGTTTCAACAATGCATGATTCACACACTTTAATTAACTAACTGTTTCAGCAATGCAGGATTCACACACTTTAATTAACTAACTGTTTCAGCAATGTATTAAAGCTACAAATGACTAATTGATCCAACAACACACTACTCGCATAATCCACATACATGCATTGTATCAACAAATTATCACACCAAAAGAATTACGAAATTCTATAGCTATTTAAATTGGGTGAGCTCAATGACAAGGTGGGCCCATTCATCCTAATAGAGCCCCCTTAAAAAAACTAATGCTACAGATGGTGGGACCTTTCCTACTATTTTAAAATTTTATTTAATGCTACATAAAGGTATTTTCTCTACCCACATTGAAAGGTCTTTCTTTAATATTAAGCTAGAAAAATGATTAGTTTCTGCACTTTTGATGGATTCTCTGTGAAAGTTTTTAATATTTCTATGAACTATTCTAAGCCAGTTCATTCTCAATGTCAACCACCATTCTTCATCCTCCTTGTGAAAAATCCACTCCTAGTCCCTTAAATCTAGTTGTTTCTCTATAAGAAAAGAGTTTGATATTTCTTCTCTCAATTTAGCCTTTTTCTTTTATCTTTTTTAACCTTTTCCCCTTTTCAAAATTTGGTTTACGGTGGCCCTCATTAATCAAATATCAAGAAATATATATATATTTTTTAAATGCAACTTAGCTAAAGGACACAACTTTGACATCTAAAATGTTAGATTTTTATCATTCAAGCTAGCATTAACTTATGATCTTTAACTGAGAGAATAACATGCACAACAATAAACACAAGAGACAAGAGACACAAATAATTTTCCTCGGGGAAACCATAAAGGAGAAAACCTCGCAACTTCTTCAGAGATAGAATGAGCACCAATGGCAACAGTAAAACCTGAAAACAGAAAAGATGATCTCCACAGCTTGTTCTCTCTCTCTCACACTTGAGAGAGCTTCTCCCCTCTCACTCATGCGCCCCAGTGAGTGAGTGTGTGTGTAATAAATAGAGAGGCTCACTCTCTATTTATATTCTTTCGTTCACTTAATGTCCACTTCAACATGTCGGCCCCATTTAAAAATTACTTACTAGGGCCGGCATCTCTAAGAGAGTCTAATAACCCTAGTTCCCCTCAACTGTGGGGACTTTTCCCCTTTGATCAACAAGGAGGGTTAAACTTAACACAATGGCGGGGACTATTGCCTCGACTTACAATAACTCACCTAGGTCCAACTTCTCTGGGATAGTCTAATAACCCTAGGGCCCCACAACTACGGGGACTTTAACTCTTGATCAATAAGGAGGGTTACCCTCTATGACTTTACATGACTTGTTTACATTATTGAATCTCTCGATATGAATGTCGGGATATGACATGACTCAATTACATTACAGATGCTTCCCGGAATAAACATTGGGGTACAATACATAAAATATACAAGTGAATAAATTCCAAAGTTACAAATACATCAACACTCCCTCTTAACTAGGAAGGTATTCTATCGACACAATTTATCAGTAGAAGTCTTCTTCTCTGTATCATCTGGATCATCATCAAGTTATATTCATCGTCCACTCATCTTCATCACTGGATCTGGATCAGCACTGGATCTAGATCATAAATGGATCTGGATCATCACTGGATCATCATCAAAACTAGATTATCACTGGATCATCATTAAAGATGGATCATCACTGGATCATCATCAAAATTGGATCATCATTGGATCATCATTATCATCATTGCTTCCGCTATCTTAATCAAATGGTGCTATCTCTTCATTCTTCTCGTCACAAGAAGTTCTACAGAGCCAGCCCTTTTTCATGCTAGCTATAGGCCTAGCCTCCATGTAGGTCTTCTTCAACGCTTATATCTGACCCTAAGTCAGAATAGCCCACCCAACACATACATATGATCATGAGAGGAACACATCCAACACCATGTCAGAAAGGCATGCCCAACACTCCAATCTGACCATGGGAGGAACATATCCAAGAACTATGTCAGAAAGGCCCAAACCTTACATTCACCAGCATGATAGGACACACCTACTATCATCTATGAAAAGGAGCAACACTTACAATCACCAGCATGGTAGGACACACCTACGACCATCTGTGAAAAGGCACAACACTTACAATGACCAGCATGGTAGGACACACCTACTACCATCTCTGAAAAGGCACAGCATGTCACATACCCCAATTTTGTAAATTAATGTAAATTGTTTTAATTATATTCCTGAGACATTATGTTAAATTTAATGCTAAGTAGGAATTGATGACTCAGCAGAGTCAACAGAAGTGGAATGTAATTCCGAATATTTTATTATTAATAAATAAATTGTGGAGACAATAGCATGGGAGAGGTGTTAAAAAGAGGTTACTGGTCAAACTGGTGGATGGAACTAGGTGGAGGGCAAAAGACAAGTGGCAGCATCCTCAAAACACTTCCTAAGTTGCAGGTGGCAACTTCCCTACAATTGGGGTCATGATCCCCCAAGAAAGTGAGATCAGACCAGGTGGCTCATTAAATGACAACTAACCCAAAAAGACCTAGGCAATCTTTTAAAAGTACCCAATGAATAGAGCTAAGGCTGCTCAGTTATTTTCCAGACAAGAAACATTCCGGTGGAATGCTATTCAAGAATTCATTTGGGAAAAAGGGAAAAACAGTAAGGAAGTTGTTCTGAGAGGATTGCTGTAGTGACTTGGTTTATTACAGCTTATTAGCTGGGAGAACTTACTGATAAGTTCTGGATTAACACTGAGTTTGAGAATTGGTATCTGACTATTGCTGCACTAGTTTTATCCAGGGAGACCAGAGCAAGCTTGGGGGTCGTGAGGAGTCACTGTTTGAGCGCTCTCCAGGAATTGGTAGGGAGGAACGACCTCCCATTGCTGTTGTTGTCCAAAGCTTAAGCAGGTTCTGTCACCTAACTGTCTTTGTTTTAGTAATTGTGAATGGTTGGATGATATGTTAGTAGTTATTAAATGGTTTATTTATGAGAGGGTTTTTAGTTAATCAGTAATAGAATTGGGTGATGAAAACTAAAGACCACTGTGTTTTTCCACATCTGGGTTTTACCAGACCGTACTCCAGCACAGGGGTAAAAATTATAAACAGATAGTATGATGCGATGGTAGAATAGTAGATTGTTTCTTTACATAACATCGGAAGACATTATTTGCTTTACTGACAGCTATTTATGCACATAGATAAAAAAAACTACTTCCTCGAACAGTATATCATTCTCAGTAGTCCTATTATTTTAGAAGAATGTAATAGTCGTGCTAAGAAAAAGATAGACTAAGTTTATCTGTTGTTTTAAACTTTATAATTGTTTTTCTTCCAGTTTGAAAGAATCTAACTTCTTTATGCTGAAAAGGCAATACTGATAGTAGAAGTAATTAAATATTGTTTAGATTCTTCAGTTAAAACCTAGTTGTGTTAGTCTGTAATTATGGTTAAGGATGTAGTTATTTAATTCCTAAATTTTTCTTTTATTTCGATTGAGCTCAAATAGATTATAGAACTGTTACCTTATTTCATAGATGGTAAATGAATGTTATTATATACACATGTATTTAGATATAAGTATATGAGATAAAACTGAAGTAGTAGTATATGAGTATTATATATATATACACATGTATCATAACTAAACAGATAAACTAATTAAATAACAGAATGTTATAAATAAAATTAAATAGTAATCATGGAAACACTGGTACTCACAAAAGAGATAATATCTTATTCTATTAATAACAATAAAATTATATTACATACAATATAGGAGTATTATTAATGTAACACTTAAGGTAATATTCTTATTATTGTAATTGCAAACTTAAACTATTTATACTCTATGTATTATAAGGTGAATAAATAATACTTGGGAACATTATTAAAATATAATGAGAGTATAAAGACTCTACATAAATTTGAAAGGTATAAACTATGTGTTAAAAATTACAGTTTTCCTAATAATTAGTAAGTCAGGGTATAAATCCAGTACAGAACCCTTGACAATAAATTTAATTAACAATAAGTTTAGAGGATACATTAACCACAGATTATTTATAAACTGAGAATAAACTATTATTACTTTATATAATTATAAAAGATCCTAAGCAGAACTAATAACAAAAGTAATAAGTAGTACAGAGAGAATAACCAGGTTATTATAAGCATTGATATTAATATCCTGTTAATTACTGTATATAAATTTAAATAATTTGGAAATCACAGTAATATTTTATCTCTTCTCATTAGCAGGAATTTCAGTATAAAAACCTGTAAGCTTGGTGATAAAGTCAATGACTTTTAAAATGTCATTTAGAACCTCAAGATTATTTAGTTTGTCAAGTATAACTCTTATAACATTTATAAAATAATTGACCCTGTATATTATTAAAATGCAATAAAAAACCCTACCAGCAAGTACCACGAATAAATAACTTAAAATATACCAAGTATTTTATCAAATTTACAGGAACCCAATGTAACGAAGATAGATAAGCTTAATAAGCCAAAATTTAAACAGTAATGGATTTAAAAATGTACAGTAACATAATATTAATTTAAGAAAAGTAGCATGCACAGCACATAGCTCCAAGTTCAGGATATACCCTGACAAAAATTAAAAAGTATGTACTGAGGATGGAGTTTTATCTCCTTGGCACCTCATGGCTGCCAGTATCATTTACATTAAAGTAAAACTTACAGCCTATACAAACAGTAATACATCTTTTTGCATGCTTTACACAGTTTTCAAACAAGACCCAAAACCCACAGTCTCGGCTTCATCCAAGATTCCATAATAAACGAAGAGTTGAACTCTTTTTAATAGCGTTAGGGTTCACCAAATGAAGCAAAGTAACAGCAAGAGTTACACATCACGAAGCCAAACTCTTAACTGCCCTAAGAAACAGCAAGGAGGGAACGCCATGGATAAAACTAGGCTTACCGGGAAAATCCAACAGTCAAAGTCTTGCACCTTCCACACCACGAGGAGGAGTCCGACCCTGCAGGGAAGGAGCAGTTTAATATTAAAAACCTTATAAAAATGTGATTGTTAAGCCAATATTTTAAATAGAAAGCCAAAGAAAACTCTGTACATACCTTAGAGTTTGATAGAAATGCGGCCACCGAAGAACAGCAAAAAAACCACTAGCAGGAAGATAGGTAAACCCCTCATTACCGCAGAGAAGAAGGAGCTCGCTGGAGAGGAAGGTAACATGTCACGATGGAGGAGGATGCACAACACTAAGCTAAGGTGACTTCTTACACAGTAACGAGTTCGGGCAATAGATTCCAAGGGAAAAACCCTAAATAAAACAAACACCATTCAACACTGACAGTAAGATTCTCGACACAGTAAACTTCCTCTCAGCGCAGTGGGTAAGTCCATGAGAAAACTGAACCAGCATGGGAAATTCTATCAGGCAGTGCAAGCAGTGGAATGGACCAGAAGGTTTTGCAGAGCGGCCGGAGGCCCTAAGGCAGCGGAGGAATGATTTTTAGGGTTAAGTCAAACACTTTTATAATGCTAGTGCATGGTGGAGATGAACCCACGTAACCCCAAAAATTATTTGCATGCAGTGGGTAGGAACTCTATAGTTCCACGACAGGATTTCCAATGATTTCATAAACCAAATCATAACGCGGGGATTCCATAGGATTCGTTACACTATAGTCAAATCACCTTGTTGCAGCTGCAACATTTTCCCAAATTCTAAAAAATTTTGGACCCTCCTTTACTTTGAATAAGTTGGTTTTCAGCCTGGTTTTAGTCTGATGACTTTTGGTCTATGGATTTTGGAACAATGTTCAGCTCTTTGGATTGTTGTTAATAGATCTGTGTTTCCTTTAAAAAGCTTGAAAGAATCCCCTCCCTAAATTGAGCTCATCATTGCTATTGGATGCTTTCAAATCCTTCCTGTATCGGGAGTTAATTCGTTTGACTGTCCTGCCATTACGGTTGATTTTCGAGTTTTGACTTTCTTTGTCGTGCCGACCATTGCGGGTGATTTTTAGATCTTGATTTTCTTTTTCGCGCCGACTGTTGCGGAGGTTGGTTACTTTGTATTTCACCGTTGCGGGTGGTTGACGATTCCTTTTTGTTTCGGGTGTTTTTTCTATTTGCGTCGGAAGGGGATGAATACTTCCATGGCCGACGTTGCGGATGGGTTATGGTTTTGGACTCCGCCGTTGCGGACCATTTGGAATTCTGAGTTTTCGTTTCCCGCCAACCCATGTATATCGGAGCCCTTTAGAATGTTTCCTCCGCCGTTGCGGGCGTGTCCAAGTTTCTATATTCCGATGAAGAATCTCAGGGTAGCCGATGTGAGTTTACGATCATTGCTGTATCGGGCTTCCCATTGTTGCGGACGAAGTTTAACTTACGGACGCCCGACGTTGCGGAGGAGTCCGAATTGTCGACCCCGATCTCAGTCCTCGCCAACGCTCGATTCTTTGATTTTGCGCGCTCTATTCGCCGTTGCGGGTGAATGGAGGCTGGGAACCATCCGCCGTTGCGGAAGATCTAATGTTGTCACTGCCCTTTTCACTTGCGTTCCCCGCTCGATTTGACCCATCACACGTGCGATTTTTTATATATTCATGGGCGTGGTTTTGGATTTTTATTGTTGTTTTTGTGCCTGAGTTGTCATTATCCTCTCCGCGCTACCGACCCTACGAATCTTGGTGGAGCTCCGTGCTTGTACCCACGTCCATCTGTCATTTGGAAGCTCAACCTTTGTCGCCTTAGCAGCTGCGCATCAGTGCCAGGTAGGATCGTAACCGCCTTACCTAGTGTTTTTCAAGGTTTTGATTGGGCGAATGTTTGCTGTGGTGGGGTATTACTAGGGGTGTGTACCCGGTTCCCTTTTAGACTGCCCACGGATTTTTTCACCCGAGGCTAGGGTCGCTATAGTAATTTCCCCGGTGGTTTGCGACCACATTTTGAGAATTTCCGGTGGGATAGCCGTTTGCGGTTAAGAGGGGGGAAGTCGTCTTCTTTTATAGAGCCCGCACTTCTATTTGTTTACCTCGGCCATTTTAGTTTCATCCTGCGCGTTGGAGGAAGGCATGGTGCAGGCGGCCGTTATGCCGCCTGCACCTGTTTTTATCCTTGTAATATTGAGGTCTGTCGATAAGTTAGATGGGGTTTTGGCCGGTGATTTGATGATGAATACTCGGTTGGTCAGTTCCCCTAATGTGTTTGCCTAGTGTCGAGCCCTAACCTCTGCCCGCGCCCCACTGTTCGTCATTTTCGACTGCCTGTAACCCTAGGTTTGTGCCGCTATTTTGTTTACGGTTTGGAGGTAGCATGGGTGGTGTTTCCAGTGAAAGCGCCGTGTGCAACAAGCTAATGTCGATACCCGCAGTGCATAACCACGCTAATGTATTTTTCCGTGAGCGGCATAAGCTATTGTTTTTTTTTATCCTTGCTAAAGCCATGTCTGAGTTTGGATAGATATAGCCGCACCTTGCGTTTGAAATTTATGCATTCGCATTACAAATCGTTTTTATTGAAAAATTTGGCATACTGTGCAATAATGTAAATTTAATGCTAGGCCAGTTGATGAATAAATGGAGTTTAGTATTATGCAGTTGAAGGACATTGCTTATTATGTTACAATAATGGGCTAAGTATATTTCATGCTGGTAATGCTGATAATCAAGGAAGAGTTGGGTTATTCATACATGTGATGCTTTCTTTTCTTACTTGCACATTGACATAAGATAATAGCACATGGCACAATATTGCACGCTAGTCCAATGCTTCAGCCTGAAGGGATTATGTTTGAATTTCATTACAGTAATGATACACTTGAAAGAATAAACTGCTTGATGTCTTAATGTTTTACATGGCAGGAAGAAGCCGACCTTAAAATGTCCAAAAGGCAGAAAAAGAAGGCCCCTATGGTAGAAGAGCAATCAGCACTAGAGGTCGTCCCACAGACAAGATATATATATATGAGGACACCCAGTGTATCTCTGGTATTGAGCCTGAGTATAAATGGGGTGAGATATACC
>LPNX010260029.1:16915-37111 GCA_001517045.1 Pseudotsuga menziesii | reverse complement strand
TTTTTTTTTTTTTTTTTTTTCCGTTTTCATATTGAGAGAAGCAAGGTGCAGCCTAAATCCTAGCATGGATGAGATGTATCATGCTTGTAGTTTATAAATGAAAATGAAACAAAGGTTGAATTCTTCACAACCATAAATTATAGGAGATGTTGAAATGGAAGGGTAGTAATGAGTTTGAGTTTCATGAGTAGGCTAGTGCATCCTTCCAAAAATTTACACCATTATTAAAAAAATATACATGCAAAGTAACTAATGATAAATATATAATCGTGAGGAGAATGGGGTCACATGATAGTGAAAACTTAAGACAATATAACACTGTGAGTATAAATTTTATAGGCAGAGTTAATAGTGGTAAAAGTTGATAATCTAGCATCCTAAATGCACTCCTCTTTTTTCATGTGATTTCTATTACATAATAACTTCTCAATAATTACTAACTTGATGAATTAATGGAGTGCCCCTCAAAACCACTTGATGGAACAATGGTTAGTAAGATGGGAAATCCCTCAACTTCATCTACCTCCTTGTGGCCTTATCAATTGTGGAAACTAGTATGATGTTTTTCCCTGTTGACATCTTACTAATTTTTATATTATAAATAATGCACATAATATAGATCCTCTTTATTGGTGTTCATTGTTAAAATCTTCATTATATCATATATAATGCACATAGTAGGCATATTATTTTATTAACCATTAATGATTCCTTCTCTTACCATCCCATTACTGAATAAAATCACATCATCAATGAATAGAAACATTTAGGTAGCAACACACACATCCTCAATTGTATTCTACAACTTTTTATTAAACACATCCCTTATTCTTTGTCCTTCTCAAGTTTAGGTTATTAGGTATGCATCAATACATTATATGGTTCTCTAAGACCCTTTTGCGAAACCCTTTAATAGATTGTGTAATTGTGTAGGATATTTTGTTGCCTGATCACGGTATATTTTTGTCCTTATTAGTTTGTTTGGAAAATAAATTGGATTTTAAGCATGATTGTCTTTGGATCTTATTGTCTTATATTATAATTACAAATTATGAAATCTATGTGTTAATAATCCTCCTCTTCCCAATTTTTAAGGGGTGCTATCTGTTATCACTCCAGGAAACTCCTCTAGGTTGTAGCTCGAGGATGCCTAGTAACTTACACTGTTTTTGGGGTTTTCTGATAGTTGACCTATATAACCTTTCCACTCTCAAGGAATGCATAAAACTCACTCATTTACAAGGATTTTAGTTATAATTGCTTAGAAGTTCGATAATAAGGTGTAGGGATGGAGAACTCACCAGGTTGGCAGACTTACATACAAAACACATGCATATAAATGGCTAAATCCTGATGAGGATGGTATTTATAAATCAAATCGCACTAACAAACAAATAGGATGACAGCTATCAACTTTTTAATCAATTTGAAAATGACCTAAATACACATCCAGGAATAAATACAACAAAGAAAGAGATGATGGCTGAACAAATCACAACAAAAGACCTTATATCATGAATAAGTAAAATGAGAAGCGTGAAAGCATTATAAGCTTATAAATCCCTGAAGTTGAACCTTTATTATAAAATTGATCTTAGGCTTGATAGCCTTCTACAAAAAGTATAGATCGCGAAACTTCGATCTATTTTCACAAAAATACTCAAAAGTGGTAGTTTTTTCAAATTAGGGTTTCAAACCCTACCTAACTATTTGTCTAACTATGACAAAGATCTAGTTCACTGAGTGAACATTAAATAACCGAATTAGTTGCTAGTGATCACTGTTGCTGGTCCACTATAAATTTGCCACCAAAAGCCAGTGTTTCGATGGTTAACTGACGTGATCTTTCTTGCTTAATCCACTGGAATTTTCTAACCTGTCTCCGCGATCAGAGATCGGAAGCTATAACAACTAACTTGTCCGCAATCGAAACTCCAAACCACTAAAACAACAAAGCCTCAAGACTTAATGTTTCCCCAGTGTTTACGTTTCAAACCACTAACGTCGTGATCGGTGATCGAAAGCTCTAGCCACTAAGGATCAGAGCTTTACATTTAAATGTTGCTGCAGTGTTGATGTTTCAAACCACTAATGTCACGATCGACGATCGGAGGCTATAGCCACTAATCCATAGGAGCTTTAAGTCTGAATGTTGCTGTAGTGTCAGTTTTTCAAACCACTAATGTCACGATCAACGATCAGAGGCTCTAGCCACTGACCCATCGAAGCTTTGAACCTCAATGTTGCCGCAGTGTCAGTGTCTCAAACCACTAACGTCATGATCAACGATTGAAAGCTCTAGCCACTAACCCATCGGAGCTTTAAACCTAAGCATTGCCGTAGTGTCGGCGATTCAAACCACTAACTTCTAAGCATCGACGATCGAAAATACTAACCACTAATATGTTGGCGATCGGAAGCTCTAGCCACTAACCCATCAGAGCTTTAAACCTGAGCGTTGCCACAGTGTCAACGATTCAAACCACTAACTTCTAAGCATCGGTGATCGAAAAGACTAACCACTAATCTGTCGGTGACTGAAAGCTCTAGCCACTAACCCATTGGAGCTTTAAAACTAAGAGCTGCCATAGTGTCGGTGATTCAAACCACTAACTTCTAAGCATCAACGATCGAAAAGACTAACCACTAATCTGTAAGCTATCGAAATCTCTAGCCACTAACCCATCGGAGCTTTAAGCCACTAATTGTCAGCCATCGAAACCCCAAGATTGAACGTGTTGGTGCTTTAAACCACAATTTTTTTGTAGTGTCAGTGGTATAAAGGACGAAACCTCCAAAATGCTGGCATCGTAGAGGATTAAACCTTCGACCTGCTGTCAAAAATGTTCTTTTGGTGGTCAGTGTATATGTTGCACTCCTTCTTAATCTGCTGAATAAAACCCTTTTTGGTGGCTAATGAGATGTTCTAAGCCTTGCCTAAGCCACCAAAAGCTACAAGTTGTAAAATTTTTACCAAAATAAAAAACAGAGGCTTTCAAACTTGTCAGTGATATTCATATCCTTTATTGTATGAGTTAAATTCTTCATACTATCAAAATAAATTATTTTGGGAGATAACATTTGGCTCCTACTTGGGGATGGGAACCTCCCAGTGAGGTCCCAAGAACCCTAGACCAAAATGCCTTTTCTGAAAAAGAATAATTGAAGCTATCTTCTAGTTTTCCATTGGGCATGGAGTTTATTATGAAAGAAAAAAAACCTACTATCTACTAATTTACAATAATAAGGCCTCAGAGCCTCAAATAAAATAGAGTTTCAAGAACTGCCCATTCTCTGGGCCATCAAATACCTCTTCACCTTCCATATTCTACAATTTGAAGGTGTTATTCTCATATACCCGGTCTATAAACAAAAGGGCCAATCCACAAAGAGTCAAATTTTTCATGTTTTCACTTGTCCTGTCTTACAACATCCCACTTGAGGACCCAATCTCCGACCTGAAAGTTGTCTGCTTTTGCTCTTTTGTTGAACATGCCCTTTATCCTCTGTTGATGAGATTTTGATTTTCCTACAACTTGCTCCCTTATTTGCTGTAACTCTACCAAATCCATCATCCTTCTCACCATATCATTTGGTTCATCCTCCTCTTCCTAAAATAACTTTGCCACTGGAAGGATGAGCTGGATAGGAAAGATGGCCTCAGTTCCATAAAATAGCTTGAATGGAGAAGTCCCGATGGATATTTTGTTTGCTACCCTATCATCCCATAAGGAAAACTTAAGCTTTGAATCCCATCTTTTATGATTCATCTCCAGTAGTTTCCTGATGATTCTGACTAAGCTTTTGTTGGATGACTCAACTAGGCCATTGCCTTGGGGATAATAGGATGTGGAGTGTGCCAGTTGAATACCCATTGATTCACACATTTTAAATAATGCCCCAGCCTTTAAATATGGTGCATTATTAGTTACTAACCTTACTAGGAAGCCAAAACTGCTAAAGATATTCTCATATAAAAATCTCATTATGACTTGATGAGTGGCATTCCTGGTAGGTACTGCTTCTATCCATTTTGTAAAGTAGTCAGTGGCTACTAAGATCAATTTATGCTGTCCACTAGAGGATGGATTTATTTCACCTATGAAATCCAGAACCCATTGCTAGAAAGGCCCATTCACTGTAATAGGCCTAAGGGGTAAGGATTTGAGCTATTGCTTCCCTATAAATCTTTGGCATTGGTCACAGGCCCTTACAAAAGTGCATACATCAGCAAAGAGGATTGGACAATAGTATCCTGCTCTTAAGATCTTGTGGGTTGTGGTTTTCCAATAGTGGTGGCCTCCACATGTGCTGGAATGAAAGTGATGCATGACCCGCTCTGCTTCCTCTTTATCTAGACACCTTAGTAAAACTCCAGACTGATCTCTCCAGTATAGCATCTTGTCAATTATGCAAAATTTAATAGATTTCAACTTAAGAACCCATGCTTGGTTAGGAGTGAGATCAGGAGATACTTCTAATTTTTGCAAAAATTGAATGATACTCGAGTACTACTCACATGAAGATATGTTATCAGCTACTGATGGAATGTCATTCTAATCTTGATTTACTTCTATTTCTACTGCTACCACAGTCTACACCTTTGCTTATTTGACACATGTGAAATTTATTCCCATCAGTTCACAGTTTTCATTGGCCATAAGTTTGGCCAGACCTAATCCCTTTACCATCTTGGTG
Organism: Pseudotsuga menziesii; assembly: GCA_001517045.1. Lineage (NCBI taxonomy): Eukaryota > Viridiplantae > Streptophyta > Pinopsida > Pinales > Pinaceae > Pseudotsuga > Pseudotsuga menziesii. The sequence continues at coordinate 32,413 of LPNX010260029.1, read as the reverse complement.
GGTTTCACCTCTACATCAAACTCAATGAGTTTGGAAATCCACTTGGCTCTCTTCCCATTAATGTCAGGCTGAATCATAACATCCTTCACAGTAGCTGAAGGGACACATGCAATGACTTTTGCATGGAGAATGTAGATTCTCAAAGTATTCAAATATTTTATGAGAGCATAAGCTTGCTTCTTAATTGGGTCATACTTCAGCTCAGCATCTCTCAGGGTTCTGCTAAAAAATGCAATTGGATGATCAATACCTTCATCATTCTTTTGTAATAGTACAATTGCCACTGTGTTCGAAAGATGCAAAAGAGAAAATTTAAAAACCCTTGGTGTAGTTGGGACTAATCAAGGTTGGGGCCTCCATGATGGCTTTCTTAATTTCTTCAAAAGAGTTTCTTTCCTGGTCAGTCCATTTTATTTCTACATCCTTTTTTAGCATGACTGTTATATGCTTTACCAGCTCGGAGAAATTTGGAATGAAACTTCTGACAAAGTTTATCTTGCCTAAAAAGGACTGAATGTCTCTTTTTGACCTTGGTATTGATATATTTTGGATTGCTTCCACCCTCACCAGATCGATCTTTACACCTTCAGCTGAGACTATGTGGCCTAGGAGCTTTCCTTTGTTGAGTGCAAACTAGGACTTCTTGGGGTTTAGTGATATTCCATACCTTCTGCACTTCAGAAATACCTTCCTTAGATGTTGTAAGTGGACATGATAGCCGTGAGAGTAAGCTGTTAGGTCATCCAAATATATCAGCACAAACTTATCGTTTAGCCCTACAAAATCTAGGTCCATAGCTCTCTAAAAAGTAGCCCCAACATTCATTAGCCCAAATGGGATTTGAGCATACATGAAGGTGCCCCAGGGGGTGGTAAAGGCAGTCTTCTCTTGGTAATCTAGGTGCACAACAACTTGGTTGTATCTAGAGAAGCCATGAAGGAAGGATATAACCCTAGCCCCCGAGACTTTCTACAGCAGGTGTTCTATCTTGGGAAGTAGATAGTTGTCTTTCTTGGAACACTTGTTTAGGTTTCTAAAATCCATACACAACCTGATTTCTCCATTTTTCTTTCTTACCACTACTAGGTTTGCAATCCACTTGGAATACCTGAAGGGAATTATGATCTTGGATTTGAGGAGCTTGTGGATATCTTTTTCAATCATTGGTAATAGGAGAGGGCTGATGGGTATTAGCTTCTATTTGAAAGGAATGGTGTCCTTCTCCAAAGGAATCCTGTGCTGGATGATGTTGGTGTCATATGTTTTTAGGTCACTACACTCCCATGAAAAGACATCAGAAAACTCTTTTATAAAGCTGAAAAATTCAGACTTTTGACCAACAGTCAGCACAGTGGATAGATTTATCAGTTTTGGATGGCTTTGGCTGCCTATGTTTTTCTCTTGGATAGTAGGATCTAGCTCCCTTTTGGCAGGCTTGAACGGGATGTCTTTGTGATCAAACAGTTCTTCCAATGGTACTAGACCTCGGGGTATGTAGTTGCTGGGCAATTGGACAATGTTCTGATCAGCCACTTTATCTTTTAACTTGGGTTGTTTGGAATCCTCCATGTTTAGGTTTTCCTGGTCTATGTGTATGTCATAGAATTCATCTACTAAGTGAAGGAATTTACTAAGCTCATCATCATTCTCAAACACCCTCCATAATTTTACATTATCTGGTAGAGAGGGTCTGTACTTGACATGAACATCATAGCTGAGCTTAGGAGGTAAAGGAGGAACAAGCAGACTTGCAGAGACAGCTAGGGAATCATCCAAGTGATTAAAATCCCTAGGAATATATGACAGTTCAAAAAACATAAATGAGTCTCTGAGTTTCCATACCTCGTCCCTGTAGGCCTTCAGTTTGATATTTTTGTTTGAAAAGTGTTGTTGACCTACTGTATGATGAGATCCGCATCTCCAAAAATATTTATGCACATGATCCCCATCTCCTTGGCATCTTTAACTCCTAGTAGCAAGGCTTCATATATCCTATGTTGTTAGTGGTTTTAAAATCAAGCTTATAAGACAGGTGGATGTTTTCCTTAGATGGGGAGATCAATACTACACCTGCACCTGCTGAGCTTTGAGTGCTAGCCCCATCAAAATACATGGTCCAGATTGTTGTGGTTACTTCTTTGGGCTGCTAACAGGTGGTCTTGAGTGAGCCGGACTGATGTCTACTAAGAATCATCTATTTGCAAAATGCATGACCCAAAATCAGTGTCCACTGCATAGATGGGGTGATTCACTGAGTTGCTTTCCTTGCTTATAATGTATGCCAGCTGATTTTCCCTATATAGCCTCTTAGTCTCCCCTCCAAACATGGGAATGGTGGCATATGTGAGATCCATCTGAAGGGTGCCACCTAGTCTTTTGCTCCATGACCGAGAAAGAAAGAGGCCAAATTTTGGAGGGATATCATCCACTACAATGTCCATCATGATGCTTTTCGAAGGTAGATGAGTTAGGTTCACAGCAAGGTCTTTGATGAGGCCCAAGCACTTGACCTTCCTAGAGTCAAAGGAGAATAAATCATGGCAGGGCTTGATGATGCTGAGGCCAAGCTCATCCATCACATATTTTGGCATTAGGTTATGAGAGGCTCCTGAATCTAGCAGGAAGTTATGGAGTATTTTATCATGTATATTCAAGGATATGTAGAATGGTGGGCACGAGTCCTTTCGGTCTTCGATCATGAATCCCAGGGTTACAACAGGTTTGTCATCTTGTAGGTTCACAAATTCAGTGTCAATGTGCACCTTGGGTTGAAGGGAATTCAGAATGGAGGACTTGAATGCATCATTCTTCACTAGCTCAATTAAAAGGAAAGGGATTTTCAATTTTTGAATTTCAGACTCAAGGTTGAAAGAATAATGCAACCTATCTGGAAACCTTACCTCATGAGCTATAGGTTTGAGTTAGACTTGATCAGGCGTGGCTGAAGGTCCTAGTTTTGGAAATGATTTGGATGTGACAGACACCTTCTTTGGTATGACAACAAACTTTCTAGCTGGTGCAGTAGGCTGCTTGACAGGTACAACATTCTTCTTGGGGGGGAGAAACCAGTGTAGATGTTGGAGCAGGGTCCTGCAGCTACAGAAGAAGCTGATAGTTTTGGCGGAAAGATATAGCGTTGGAGGAAAGAGGACAGGGCAGAGCTACGATGCCGTAGCACGTTTCCAGCTGGAGAGCAGAGCCGGAAACCATGACTTTTGGGATAGAAAAGTCAAATAAGGCAACGGTACCCGAGCGGCTGAGAGAAGAAAGCTCAACCACTGCATTGAAGGCAGCGGCGGAGGTTAGGAGGGCTCAGCGACCCTCATAAAGAAGAAGGAGCAACGAGGCTCAAGCATTGAAGGCGAAGGACAGAAAGAGAAGCGGTGCATAGTACCCATGGTCAGTGCCGGGAAGCATGGAAGACTGCAGAGAGCTGTGGTGTGACGGGAAGCGGCTACCTCAAGGACAGAGAGGACCGACTGTCACTATTTAGGGTTTGGGTTTACTGTTGGGACAGGCCCACAGTAATGGTGAGACCTTCGGGCCACCTATAAAAGCTTTCATTTTTGTATTGTAAAGGTTAGCTAATCAGTCAGTTAGTTAGTTGGTCAGCTGATAATTTTGGAGACTCAGGAATCAGTCAGACAAACTGCGTTGTAACGATCCAGACACCTAGCTTGTCTGTGAGTCATTTGAGTCTGTATGTAACCATCCACAGAGAGAACAGAGAGGGAAGGATATATTGGAAGAGATGCAACATAGAGATAGAGATAGACCAGAGATCTAGAAGAGATCTCGCGCTGCATATGCAGTGCAACAGACTGTGCTAACTTCCCTCAAGATATATAATAGAAGCATAGTTTGGTGGACGTAACTCCCATCCTGGGGGTGAACCACGTTAAATATGAGTGTTATGTGTTGTATGAATGTGATTGTATTTGCTTATTGTTACTAGTTATTATGCATGTAATGTTAGTTGCAGTAAGTGAATGTATGTATTGTTCAGCTCATGATAATACAAGAAGATAGAGATAAGTTGAAGTATTTTAGTAGGCTGTTTAAAAGACTCCTTTACGTCTGTTTCTAAATGACCATTTAATCACAATATAACTTCTGAGAAGGAGATTTTCGCACATCGGCACAGTCAACACTAAGAGCGCAAAGTTGTAAGCGGTAGGATATCGCAGAGACGCGATATCGCACCGGTAGAGGAGCTGTGGTGCGCGATACTGTGAGCTGAGGGCTTAGCGTTGAGGAGAGGTTAGGTGTTCCGCGGTGCGCAGAGATGCGATAAGGTTGGAAATATTGTGAGTAAGTGGAAGTTGTGCAACGTGAGAGGAAATCGTGCGACTTGCGCAGGGTTAAGCATTGCACGGGTAGAAGCACTATGAGTAGAAGGGGATGTGCGATGCGCAGAGCTAGTTGATCTAGTGGCGCGCAGGAGTAAGAAAGAAGAATTAGGATGCACAGAACCTAGTCCAAGACACTTGAGTCTTGGCCAACCCATTAGATTCACTTCGGGTGAGACTTCAGATCGCTTCGCAGTCTGTTGCCGAAAGGGCCAGTGAGTTTGGGGTGTTGTTGATTAATTATAGTAAACCCGGGTCTGCCCATGCAATCAACAAATGGTTCCGTTGCCGGTTTGAACGATTGGGAGTCAATGTTCTGTTGGCATCCTACGAGAGAAGAGTTTCACCAGTGGCTGGATTCAGACTTAAGGGAGTTCGCCAAGAAAGAGAATAGGAGTCCGAGACTAAGCACAGAGGCCTAGCTAGAGAAGCATATCGCTTCAGACATACACGCTATATTTTTTGTAACCTACGGAAACGAGCTTTTCGACTGGTTATCCAAGTTGATAGATAGGAACACATTCAAGAAGAAAAGAAACATCGTTTGGACACCGGAGCTGATTCAGACTGTACAGAACCTTGACAATCCGATTACGAGATCAGTGGACTTCTGGCTTACTAGTGTGCTAGAAGGATACGTTACAGAGTTTGCAGTTGACCAGAGAAAGAGCTTCAGCGCAGCCGAACGATACTTCTTCAGAGGATATCGCGGTAAGTACCTAAGATCTCTAAACTTGTCCCTTAAGATGCTGCTATATGAAAAAGGAACAATGGATCTAGTCTCAGATGAATAAGTAAAGCTAGTAATGTCACAAGAGTTTGAAAGTGATTTTGATGACATTGGACGAACACGTAGTGGAAAGAAGTATAAAGTAGATTTTAGATCTCCTATATTTGAAGACAGTTCAAACAGTATTAGACAACAGAGCCCTAGCACCACCGAAGAACCAGAGGGGGGTATCCCTTACCACCCCTACACTCCACAGAAGCAGATACGGACTCAGAATAATCCCGTAGGTACTCCATCTAGTAGTTCACAGTCAGTACCTACTCCCGTTACAACACCTTAACGTACACCGCTGATTGGTAGTACTCTAGTCAGTCAGAACCCACCACAGAGAAATAGAATGGGAGACGACATGAAGCTACCTATTTTTAAAGGTACAGGAGTAGAAGACCCGAAACAACATTGGTTCCTATGTGAAGCTATGTGGACCATTAAAACAATCAACGATGATAACCTTAAACTTGTACAGTTGGTTACCACACTCAGAGACAGAGCCTTGACATGGTACATAAAGTATACTACATTACCCAAGATGCTCGCCCAGGTCAAGAACACCATGATTAAAGAGTTTAAGAAACCTAAGTCTGAGTCTCAGTGCATCACAGAGCTTAAGGATATTAAACAGCTACCATCAGAGTTAGTATGGGACTTTGACCAGAAATTCAAAGCTCTTATAGACCAAGTCAGTTTTGAGTTTGCGCCGGAGCAGCATAAAGAATGGTTTATTGCAGCGCTGCTCCCTCACATCAGAATGCCACTAATGCAGCAGAAAATCACTACTCAAGATGAAGTGCTGGAGATGGAAATGAAACTAGAGGCTTCACCTTTAGCAGAAACCAGTACAGGAATGACAACTCTATAGACCCAGTTGGCCAACCTCACGTTACAGATACACGAACTTAAAAAAGGGAAAGAGGTTATGCAAGACATATGGTGCATAAAGTGTAGAGCATAGGGCCACAGTAAAGATAACTGTCCAGTCTTTGCAGAATACTTAGCATCGGGGGCTCCTAACCCCTTACCACGAACACAAGGGCCATGGTGTGAAATATGTAGAACACAAGGACATCCACCTCAGCAATGCCCTTTGCTTCAAAAGTATGTACAGACACCTAAAAACCTATATTGTATCTTCTGTAAATCCGTCGGGCATGATCCACAGGATTGCCGAGCTTATGATCTCCTGTCAGAAAGAACACAGGATGTGTACAGAGTCCAAGCAGACACACAGGGTCCAGCAATAGGACCACAGCCGGCTCAGACGTATGGAGGCCGTGGAGGAGGATTCAAAGGACGAGGCCGTGGAGGAGGATTCGCACGAGGAGGAGGTTTTGGCCAAGGTCGTGGACCAGTCACTTGTTATAATTGTGGAATTGTCGGACACTATGCTAGGGACTTCCAGAACGCCACTACTACTTGTAATTACTGCAAATCTTATGATCATACCATAGAAGAGTGTCCCATCTTGATAGCTAAGATCAGAGATCCTAAACCAGCCACACACCAGAACATCCAGCTTATTGCTGCTGAACCTAAGGAACCAGAACTAGCAGTTAACATTGTGACTCGGAGTGGTGCTTCCACCAGTGGCACATCGCAGGAGACTGGACAGAACACAAGTCAGGGGTGGGTGCGCAGAGCTCCTACTAAAGCAACTGCACTCGACCTACAAAAGAATAAGGAGACCTTTCATGAAGCTAAGGCTTCCTTTGATGAACCTACACTATCAGGACCACATGTACCGCCTTCTAGGGGCGTACCGCAGCAAGTACCTTGTAGCGATAGCCCTGAGCAGGCACAGCAGGCTACCACATCTGGAAGATGTGACGAGGATGAATCGACAGGAAGTATACAAGACTTCCTGCACAGCTGCTTGAAACTCCTGAGAAATGATAAAGCTGTTGGTGAGCTACAGCGTATGATAGATCAGTGTCAGCAACCCTGTCTCTCGGATAGTGCACACCGCGCTGTCCATAATATTACAAGACATGTAAGGACAGGAAGAGAGATGAAATTCACAGCCCAGATCAGTGAGTTTGAAATGGATGAGGTTGTCTTAGACCTGGGATCAGAGGTGAACGTTCTAACCAAGCAGACATGGGAACAGATGGGTAGTCCTCAGTTAGCCCTATCACCTATCCACCTGAGATTAGCTAATCAGCAGCGAGTATCACCATTGGGTCGACTATCGCAGGTGCCAGTTGATATTGACGGAGTTTGTACTTTTGTGGACTTCGAGGTTATAGAAATCATTGGTGACAGTCGACCATATCTAGAACTACTGAGTATTGATTGGGCAATTGGCAGCAAAGCTATCATTGACCTAAAGAAAAGACAAATGACCTTTGAGGATGCGCAGATCCGGGTCATCGCACCGCTGGACCCTTACCAAGGACCTAGATATATCGAACCTATCCGAGCAGAGGAAGAGGCACATAATATGGAGAATCTCTACCAGATGACAGCAAACCAAAATGACTATATAAATCCCACTACAGAAGGGCATATTAGCTGGCGATGCGACAGCTCATGCGCATCGGATTCGGATGTTGGTCTAGAAAACTGGCAGAACAGACTTTACGAAGTATCATCGCGCAGATGTGCGTTTATAAGTAAATCACTGCAATGGATTGGCGCCGAGATCGCTGAGACTCCATCATATCATGGTCTGACAGACATCCAAGATTTTCTTGAACAATTTGAGCAACAAACTCCTCCTGAGCAGAGGATCGCAGCTATGGACCTTGCAGTTCGAGCCACACCTGCAAGATGGTGGTATGCGAATAAAGAAAATATCGCATCATGGGATAATATCAAAAGACTGATGGCGATCAGATTTTCTGACGACAGAAGGTATGCTCAGCACAACTACACAGGAGAAACTGACCCCAGGGTACACATTCAGATATGTGAACAGAACTGGTCGGACATTCCAGAGAATGAATGGGTTCACAGATTCATTCACACATTGGACACAATTCCAAGGAATTGGTATACAGAGACCGAGCTACGCAAGGGAACAACCACATGGCCGCTTATGACAGAAAGCTTCCTCCTCACCTTTGCATTTGAATCAGAACATCCAAGTGTTTCTCAGGCCCTAGATATCATCAAGACAAAGATTTTTGAGGATCACACTATCTCAGTACCAGTCCAACCTAAGTGGACTATCCAGCTAGAAGAGGCGTTGGAATGCTACAATTTTACATCAGAATCAGAGGAAGCGGATGAGGATCCTCGCAATACCAACATTCCAGAATCAAAAGGAACTCTCAAAGTGGAGGGACCACAGCTAGAGATTCCAGCGATCACCGAGCCCATCAAGATTAAAAAGATCAATATTGGCACAAACAAAGAACCTAAGTTTGCCTCTATTGGAGACTACTGGAATGATGAAACAGTTGGACAGATTGCAGATCTGCTACATGATTATCAAGACCTATTTCCCACCAAGTTCACAGAGATGAAGGGAATAGTTGGAGCTTGGGAGTCATGAGGATACCATTAAAGGAGGATGCTAGACCAGTTAAGCAGCGTCCATACAGATTGAACCCGCGATACAAAGAAAAAGTAAAGGACGAAATTGATAAAATGCTAACAGCAGGCATCATTGAACCAGTAGAGGAAAGCGAATGGGTTAGCCCTATGGTAGTACAAGAGAAGAAAACAAAAGGGGACATCAGGATCTGTGTTGACCTGCGAAAACTCAACGATGCATCACTTCATGATCCATTTCCAACACCATTCACTGATGAAGTATTAGACAACGTAGGAGGACAAGAGGTCTACTCCTTCACTGACGAGTTTTTAGGCTACCACCAGATCAAAATACACCCAGAAGATCGATCCAAGACCACATTTGCAACAGAATGGGGCTCGTTCCAGTATACGGTAATGCCCTTTGGTCTTAAGAATGCACCAGCTATATTTTCTAGAGTAGTAGTTGCTGTATTTAAAGAATACATTCATAAATTATTGGAAGTATATTTTGATGACTGGACTGTATTTGGGTTAATCAATAAGCACATAGGCGATCTAAGACTGATGTTAGAAAAATGTAGGCACTACCAGATCTCTCTAAACTTGAAAAAATGTATATTCTGTGCACCATTTGGTATCTTGTTGGGTCACATTGTTTGCAAACAAGGCTTGATGGTAGACCCCGCCAAGATCGCTATCATTGTAAACCTTCCAGCACCTAATTCAGTCAAGCAACTGAGGATAGTACTTGGTCATACCGGGTACTACAGAAAGTTCATCAAGGGCTACGCAAAGATTACAACACCGATGGAGAAATTGCTCAAGAAGGATGTAAAATTCCTATGGAACAAGGAATGCCAGCAGAGCCTAGACATACTTAAGGAGAAGATGGTTACAACACCCATCCTAGTATTTCCGGATTGGACTAATCCTTTCCATGTACATGTGGATGCATCCGGCATCGCATTAGGAGTCGTCTTGACCTAGCCAGGAGAAGGGGATCTTGACCATCCCATCGCATATTCCAGCAGAAAGTTATCAACAGCGGAAAAGAACTACACCACAACAGAAAGGGAGGGCTTAGCTATGGTATATGCATTGCAGAAGTTCAGGCACTATCTATTGGGTGCCTCGCTTAAAATGTTTATTGATCATTCCGCATTGAAGTACCTAGTCAATAAACCAGTGTTAGGGGGAGAATCTGCAGATGGTTACTCCTCTTCCAGGAGTATGATTTTGAAATCATTGTGAAACCAGGCAGACTGAATGCAGGACCGGATCATCTGTTGTGGTTAGACTCAGGAGAAGAACCCAGTAACCTAGAAGACAATCTGCCAGATGCACCGTTGTTTTCCATACAGATTGTAGATGAGTACTATGCCGACATTATTCAATTCCTTACCACAGGAGTAGCACCTGATGACCTGACTAAGCAGCAAAAGAAGCAGTTGGTTGTTAAGGAAGCAGACTTCACCCTCATTGCAGGATACCTATACAAGTTAGGTCCGGATGAAGTTCTGCGCAGATGCGTCATGCCACACGAGAAAGACACTATTATCAAAGAGGCTCATTCAGGAACCGCAGGAGGACATTTCGCAGGAAAACCGACTGCGTAGAAAATCTTAGACGCAGGCTTGTGGTGGCCTACACTGCATAAAGACACTAAGGACTTCTACAGATGCTATGATATCTGCCAGAGGGTAGGAAAACCCTCACGACGCGATGAAATGCCGCTGCGACTGTAGGTCACGCTGCGTGCATTCGACAAATGGGCTATCGATTTTGTGGGTCCAATCAACCCACCCGAGAAGCGCACTGGTGCGAGATACATTATCACTAGAACAGAATACCTCACCAGATGGGCGGAGGCCAAGGCAGTAAGAAATTGTGATGCTGCTACAGCTACACAGTTCCTTTTTGAAAACATCATTAGCAGGTTTGGATGCCCAGTAATTTTGAGGAGTGACCAAGGTACACATTTCTTGAACAGTACTATTGAGGCATTAACAGAAGAATTCCAGATCCAGCATCATAAGAGCACTCCCTACCACCCGCAGGCTAATGGTACAGTGGAGGCCTTCAATAAGATTTTAGAAAATGCTCTCACTAAGATCTGTAATAACCAGAGGAATGATTGGGACCTCAGAGTTAACGCTGTCTTATGGGCATACAGAACCACATGCAAGAAACTTACGGGACACACACCTTTCAGCTTAGTATATGGACAGGAGGCTGTTATGCCTATGGAGTATATTCTTCCCAGCTTAAGAATCGCTCAGATTACCGAGATGACTGATACAGACACAGCCGAAGCAAGGCTAGCACAGCTGCTCGCCTTAGAAGAAAACAGGTTCATCGCTGGATTCCATCAGAAAGTGCAGAAGGCCCGAGAAAAAGATTGGCATGATAGGCACATTAAGAATAAGACTTTCCAGATCGAAGACCTGGTGCTCCTTTATGACAGCAAATTCATCAAGTTCCCAGGGAAGTTTAAGATGCATTGGATGGGGCCATACCAGATCCAACGAGTCACAGAAGGAGGTGCCGTTCAACTCAGCCAGCTGAACGGGGAGCTCTTGCCCACATGGATTAATGGCAGTAGGCTGAAGCTCTATAGTGACAGCCTCCCCACCTCTCAGCCCTAGCATGAACAGTTTAAAGAGGTGCAGATGTCCAGTGTAGTTGAAAGGAGGCATCGCACCGAGGAATGAGTCTACACTAAAAAAAAAAAAAAAAAATATTGTTTACACTGTTTGTTTGCGCAGGTGATGCGGAGTTGCATCGCATCAGTAAGATGTTTCCGCCTGCCACGTACTCAGTTTGCAACCGACAGTGGGCTAGCCAAGTCACTATCTGACAGGTAGTTAATGAAGAATTGACCGGTATCCCCTACCGTAGATTTGGCAGCAGTATATTAAATTTTCCCAGATTTGCTAAAATCTCTGACGAGACCGACACCCGTACACACGCTTGGAGGAAAATTCGATCATATTTTAGCATTTATTGAGGATTGAAGGACTGGTATGGTCTTATCCATGCCATTAATATGACCGGCGCACCCAATCTAGATGACCGTTATGACCAGGATTGTCGTATTTGGCACAAAAGCAGAAAGTATTCAATCGGGACAGTTACGCCTGCAGAAAAAACCGAGTGCTGGAGAGTAAGTGTTAAGCATTCCCTGTGTCGAGCTAAGTTGTTACAGAGTGCTATGATTCTCAGAAATTGCAACCATTGCATGTCTGCCATTTTATGCTAAGTGGGTCCTATCTGAGGACGAGCCGCTGGAAAACATTTTGAGAAGATTTCAGCGTTACGGCCTTGCAGGAGCTATGGCGTCGCCATCTACAGCTAACCCACCGAGCTCGTCCCGAACCAGAGAACAGCCGAAGATGAGAAGCCATTCCCAGCTCATGGAGGAATCCGGGTCCGAGAGGGAAGATGAAGTCCGTAGTTCAATGGAATACCTCATACCATGAATTGAAGGCACTCCAGACATCAAACTTTCCAAGAGCGGTAAGCTTCCTGTGCCTATACCGCCAATAGATTCTCGAGTAAAGGAAAATGGTGATTTAGTAGGATATGCTGCTGTTGTCAAATTTATTGATTACAACCTGGAAGATGGTAAGACATACCCTCACTTCAAGCCATCTTCGTATCTTCTTCTCGAGAAGAATCCAAGAACAGGCAGAGACGAATTCGTCCCCTAGCCGCATGTCCAGATCCTTGAGCAGTCAGGTCTGCTTAACGTGTTGAGAGTACCCCATTTTGGGCGTAGCACAGAGGTTAATGCTGTGGTGCATGTCCTCCTCTCGTGTGTACATGGAGGCTATCTCTGGCTCGGTCACAAATTCGAACTCAATGTCGACTTGATACACCGTATTACTGGCCTGTCTAAAACAGGTAAATACCCCGACATACAGGTATCAGGAAAGACCAAGGATTCCAAGCTGCCAACAGCGCTCGTTAAAAAGTATCAGTTACAGTGAGGAGGCAGGTCTTATGATGTCATGAGCTTACAGAATGAGACACTCAGATTTGCAGTCGGTCTGCTTGCAGGCAGACTGCTTACCAAGGTCCGACCAAAGGAAGTTACAGGATCGGTGATCCATCTGGCCATACAAGTTACCGAAGGCGAGCAGTTCAATTGGTCGTTATTTTTATTAAACATGTTTCAGAAAGATTGTTTGGTAGCCCAAGATCAAGCCAGCCACCCTTTCCACTTCTCATGGCTGCTCATACTGTGTGCATTCGTTGCATGGAAGGAACCGCCCAACAACCAGTTTCCGTAGATCCTAGGAGGAACACCCAGGGGTGTGCGCTATGCTAGTTTATGGGACACCAGCAGTCCAGCAAGGAAACAGGTTAACGCAGTAGTATTTTATGAATATTATTTGATGTTGCAGAACCTTATCCAGCAATCACCAAGGATCAGCACAGAGACTGTGGACGCATATGATAACCGGCTTAATTTTATGGCGGACAACCATAGAATATACCTAAGGCCTAAAAGGACTAAAAGGGACGACTGGGCTCCCGGCTGGTTCAGAATGACAATGCAGGATGTCGAGAATGTCATCAAGGTTTTTGATGACCAATGGCGAAATGAATACGAAGATACCACGCCATTACCAATGGAGACCGACCAGACAGGCCCACCAGAAAAAGGCAAAGACCCACTAGACACCGAGGCACGCCAAACAACAGAAGTACCGATACAAGGCCAGAAGAAAAGATATGTGCCGGAAGAATCAGTAACAACGCCCTCTACAAAGGATGGAAGCCAGGATACCACAACGATGCAGGGGAGGAAGAAACATAAAACTTCAAAACCAACTCTGAAGACGGCACTAACAGACGATGATTACGAACTCATCGCAACAAGGACATGTGATACACTCAAGTATTCATTTGATGAGGTGAAGCAATCACAGGAAAAGATTAAGAGCACCGTAGAAAAGCAGCTCTTAGACATATGAACAATTACAGAGAAGGATGCCACGACGCATGCTCCACCAGTAAAGGTACCCGCTGGAGAAGCTTCAGCATTGGCGGTACCCCGCGAGGAAAGCTTAGCAAAATATCGCCTCAACATTGTGTTGATCCCACCAGGCAGTATCAGACTCTCGGCGACAACGGCAGACCCACCAGTCCAGTTTAAGCAACCCCTTGAGGTTAACCTCGTAGAGGTTCACATTGATCAGTTGCACAGAATCCAACAGCAGCTAAGTGCAGAGCTCAGGAGTAGGGAGCTTGCGACTTACCAGCAGAATGCGCAGCTAAATCAAAAGAACGCAGCACTCGCCACCAGCTATCAGAAGAAGGTAGACAAGTTAAGCACATATCAGAACAAGGATTAGGAACTCTCCCAGGTACTACAGAATATTGCAATAGAACTCCCTAACTGCAACATCGAGTTCACACTGCCTACCCCGGAGAAGCTACAAAGAGTCGTAGCAAGAGAAAAGGTTCTCGAGCAAACTGTAGCTAAGATGGATGAGAAAGTAGCCAGGATAAAGGCCAACCACGACATGCAGATCATCGAGCTTGAGGCACGTCTACAAGACACCTCCCTTGCAGATAAAAAAGCTTGGGTGGAAGCATTTCGACTCACCTCTGCGCAGATACAATTGTGCATTGACGAAGCCCGGGTACTACTAACAAATGCGATGAACACATGGGATGAGCTAGATGAGCCACCACAGAAGGTTGAGATCCAGCAGAGTATACAGCAAGTAGAGAACACATCAGTGGCCATGAAAGAAGAAATCAAGAGCCTAGCAGCTCTTCAGAAGATGAGGAAGACGAAGGAGATAAACCAATTACAGCAAGAGGTGCAGCAGTTAAGAACAAAGGAGCTGCACATCACTGACCTGCTTCAACCTTTTCAGGAGCAAATCACAGAATTAGTTGATGTGGTTGAGCAGAAGGTGAAGGAATTCACGACCACCAGAGAGAAAATTGAAGGAACAGAGGACTCCAAGATTGATCAAGCACTGCTTGATTCGGCGAAACAGTGTGCTGAGGAGATGAAGAATGAAGTCACAGGACTTCAAGGCAGGTTACAGCGCACTTCGCAGGAGGCGAAGGATAAGTTGCAGCAGGAGAAGCCTGTTGCAGGTGGCTCGAGGACGAGCCACAAGTAAGTGTTAGGGGACTGTTGGAGCAGGGTCCCACAACTACAAAAGAAGCTGATAGTTTTGGCGGAAAGAGATAAGTTTTGGTGGAAAGATATAGCATTGGCGGAAAGAGGACAGGGCAGAGCTACAATGCCGTAGCACGTTTCCAGCTGGAGAGCAGAGCCAGAAACCATGATTTTTGGGATAGAAAAGTCAAAGAAGGCAACGGTACCCGAGCGGCCGAGAGAAGAAAGCTCAACCACTGCATTGAAGGCAGCGACGGAAGACAGGAGGAGTCAGCGACCCTCATAAAGAAGAAGGAGCAACGAGGCTCAAGCATTGAAGGCGAAGGATAGAAAGAGAACCGGTGCATAGTACCCATGGTCAGTGCCGGGAAGCACGGAAGACTGCAGAGAGCTGTGGTGTGACGGGAAGCGCCTACCTCAAGGACAGAGAGGACCGACTATCACTATTTAGGGTTTGGATTTACTGTTGGGACATGCCCACAGTGTTGTAATGGCGAGACCTTCAGGCTGCCTATAAAAGCTTGCATTTTTGTATTGTAAAGGTTAGCTAATCAGTCAGTTAGTTAGTTGGTCAGCTGATAATTTTGGAGACTCAGGAATCAGTCAGACAGACTGCGTTGTAACGATCCAGACACCTAGCTTGTCTGTGAGTCATTTGAGTCTGTATGTAACCATCCATAGAGAGAACAGAGAGGGAAGGATATATTGGAAGAGAGGCAACATAGAGATAGAGATAA
>LPNX010260029.1:0-16710 GCA_001517045.1 Pseudotsuga menziesii | reverse complement strand
AGTTGAAGTATTTTAGTAGGCTGTTTAAAAGACTCCTTTACGTCTGTTTCTAAATGACCATTTAATCACAATATAACTTCTGAGAAGGAGAGTTTCGCACATCGGCATAGTCAACGCTAAGAGCGCAAAGTTGTAAGTGGTAGGATATCGCAGAGAGGCGATATCGCACCGGCAGAGGAGCTGCGGTGCGCGATACTGCGAGCTGAGGGCTTAGCATTGAGGAGAGGTTAGGTGTTCCGCGGTGCGTAGAGATGCGATAAGGTTGGAAATATTGTGAGTAAGTGGAAGTTGTGCAACGCGAGAGGAAATCGTGCGACTTGCGCAGGGTTAAGCATCGCACGGGTAGAAGCGCTGCGAGTAGAAGGGGATGTGCGATGCGCAGAGCTAGTTGATCTAGTGGCACGCAGGAGTAAGAAAGAAGAAGTAGGATGCACAGAACCTGGTCCAAGACACTTGAGTCTTGGCCAACCCATTAGATTCACTTCGGGTGAGACTTAAGATCGCTTCGCGGTCTATTGCCGAAAGGGCCAGTGAGTTTGGGGTGTTGTTGATTAATTATAGTAAACCTGGGTGTGCCCATGCAATCAACACTAGACCTCAGTTTGTAAGCTCCCTAACCATTAGCCTGATAGACAGTCTCTTCAATGATCTGTTCATCAATCAGGGCTTCCTCATATTCTGTCTGTGTAAGAAAAGAATAGTCCACTTCATCCTCCATGCAGTGGATATTGTCTTCAGCTTCTCCTTCTTCTTCAATGAATTCTGTCTCTTCTTCTAATACAACATTTTGAAATGGAGCTCTTATCCTCTGGTCTTCCCCTTGATTCCTCTCCCTTTTGAGAATGTGAACTGGGGGGTTTCCTCTTCTATAAGGAACAAAATTTGGGTTTCAAGGAGAAAAGTCACTTGGCCCTTTACCCCTCACCAGTATATGTCCTTGGTCCTTCAATTTAGACATTTCAGTAGTCAGGTTATCTAAACGTTTGGTCATTTTTTCAGTCTTTTTCTCTAATGCAGAAGCCCCACTAGAGTCTGCTGGCTGCTTTTTCCTGTCTATCTTCCCTTTGACCTTCTGAGATGCTAGAATGTTTGACTCTACCTCCAGGGTAGCATCCTGCATGAGTGATAAGGAGGCATACCTCCTTTCTCTGAGAAGTAGGAGGAATTCAGAGTCAAAGGCATTTGTGTAAGTTATCCTAGCTAAGGTATAGTTGGGCTTAATTTCGGTGGGGATCTTGCTGTACATATTATTGAATCTCTTGGTAAAGTTGGAGAGAGACTCCCCATTCTCCTTTTTCAGGTTGCTGAATTATTTGATATAGTAGAGGTGGTCTCTCCTTTATCCCCAATGCTTTAGGAAAATGTCATGTAGGGCCTCTATGCCTTCCATCGATCCAGCAGGCAGTTCCTTAAACCACTTCCTAGCTTGGCCATATAGGCTTTCCACAAAAACCCTAGTCCATACATATTCTTGTTCTATGTTAATATTTTCAGCATAGTTGTAAAAATCCTCTAGATGTTCTTCAGTAGTGAAATCTCCTTCCCCTGTAAACTTAGGAATATACTTGAGATAATCCCTAGTAGGCATGGCTGCGAGAGGATTTGGAAAAATTAGGGGTGCATACCTAGCTACCAGGATCCTTTCCATCTTGGTCAATTGAGGGGCAGCCATATTGGAAATGGGTATGGACAGTGTTGTGGAATGCAGCACTGATGAAGATACTTGCTAAGAAGGTGGTGGTATACTTATCCCAGTGGAGTCACCAGGGATTGGATATTCACATGCAGTAGTGCTTGAAGATGACCAACCCCTAGATTTTTCTAATGTATCTAAAAATTCCTAGGATTTAAAAATTTCAGCAAAAGAAATAATAGCAGGAAGAATTCTTGAAATACCTAATGTAGCTTTTTGTGCAACACTGCTGGTTTGTCTTAGTAAAGCCCTAGCTTTCCTCAAAATTTCTTCTGGATCTAAAATTGGTGTTGCTGGTGGCCCCTTTGGGTTTTCTCTGGTACTTGGTATTCTTGAAGCCACCTTATATCAATGGAGTCGCTAGATAGATGATTACAACCATAATAGTTTCCAAGCTTTGTCTATCATCAAAGCATGGATCTATGTCATCTCCCAAGGAAGCTGAGCTTCAATCTCCTCTCCTCGGCAACGTCGCCAATTTGTTATCACTCCAGGAAACTCCTCTAGGTTGTAGCTCGAGGATGCCTGGTAACTTACATTGTTTTTGGGGTTTTCTGATACAGATCAATTTAGTTGACCTATATAACCTTTCCACTCTCAAGGCATGCATAAAACTCACTCATTTACAAGGATTTTAGTTACAATTGCTTAGCAGTTCAACAATAAGGTGCAAGGATGGAGAACTCACCAGGCTGGCAGACTTACATACAAAACACATGCATATAAATGGCTAAATCCTGATGAGGATGGTATTTATAAATAAGATCACACTAACAAACCAATAGGATGACAGATATCAACTTTTTAATCAATCTGAAAAATGACCTAAATATACATTTAGGAATAAATACAGTAAAGAAAGAGATGATGGCTAAGCAGATCACAACAAAAGACCTTATATCATGAATAAGTAAAATGAGAAGCATGAAAGCATATAGGCTTATAAATCCCCGAAGTTGAACCTTTATTATAAAATTGATCTTAGGCTTATAGCCTTCCACAAAAAGTACAGATCCTGAAACTTCGATCTGTTTTCACAAAAATACTCAAAAGTGGTAGTTTTTTCAAATTAGGGTTTCAAACCCTACCTAACTATTTGCCTAACTATGACAAAGATCTAGTTCATTAAGTGAACATTAAATAACTGAAGTAGTTGCTAGTGATCACTGTTGCTAGTCCACTATAAATTTGCCACCAAAAGCCAGCGTTTTGGCGGTTAACTAACATGATCTTTCTTGCTTAATTCGTTGGAATTTTCTACCTTGTCTCTGTGGTCGACGATCGAAAGCTATAACCAGTAACTCATTGGCGATCAGAACTCCAAACCACTAAAACATCAGAACCTCAAGATTGAATGCTGCCACAATGTCAGCGTTTCAAACCATTGATGTCGCGATCGACAATCGGAAGCTCTAGCCACTAAGGATAGGAGCTTTACATCTAAATAATTCCGTAGTGTTGGTGTTTCAAACCACTAACATCGTGATCAGTAATTGGATTCTCTAGCCACTAACCCATCGGAGCTTTGAACCTGAATTTTGCCACAGTGTCAGCGTCTCAAACCACTAACGTCGCGATTGGCGATCGAAAGCTCTAGCCACTAACCCATTGGAGCTTTAAACCTGAGCGCTGGTGCAGTGTCAACGATTCAAACCACTAACTTCTAAGCATCGACAATCAGAAAGACTAACCACTAATATATCGGCGATCGAAAGCTCTAGCCACTAACCCATCAGAGCTTTAAACCTAAGCGCTGTCGCAGTGTCAATGATTCAAACCACTAACTTCTAAGCACCAACAATAAGAAATACTAACCACTAATCTATCGGCGACCAGAAGCTCTAGCCACTAACCCATCAGAGCTTTAAACCTGAGCGATGCCATAGTGTCGGCGATTCAAACCAGTAACTTCTAAGCATCGACGATTGGAAAGACTAACCACTAATCTTTCGGCGATCATAAGCTCTAGTTACTAACCCATCGGAGCTTTAAACCACTAATTTTCGATGATTGGAACCCCAAGATTGAACATGTAGGCACTTTAAACTGCAAGTTTTTCGTAGTGTCGATGGTATAAAGGACTAAACCTCCGAAACGCTGGCGTTGTAAAGGATTAAACCTTCGACCTGCTGTCAAAAATGTTCTTTTGGTGGTTAGTGTATATGTTGCACTCCTTCTTAATCTGCCGAAGACAGCCCTTTTCAGTGGCTAATGAGATGTTTTGAGCCTTGCCTAAGCCACCAAAAGCTACACCTTGTGAAATTTTTACTAAAATAAAAAACAAAGGCTTTCAAACTTGTCAGTGATATTCATATCCTTCATTGTATGAGTTAAATTCTTCATACTATCAAAATAAATTATTTTGGGAGATAACACTATCTCAATGGAAAAGCACCTACTTTACAAGAAGGAGGTTGGTGGTTCAATTCCTCCATGCCCTAGTGATATTGAAATGTATTTCTAAAGGTAAAAAATGTAGTAGTGCAAGATGGATGCAATATTAGACGCGACACTAAATTCAAAAGATGATGTAAAAGTGGATGTCATGCCAAACACAAAAGTGGATGCAAAAGTGGACATTATGTCAGACAAAAACATGGACACAAAAATGGATGTCACAGTAAATGTGAAATTGGATGCAAAAAGAGACTCAACACTAGACACAAAAATGGATGTCACAGTAAACTTGAAATTGGAGGAAAAAATAGACTCAACATTGAACACAATTAATGACTCAAAACTAGATGCAATACTAGGCCCAAAACTAGATGCAACAGTAGATGAAAAAGTGGACTCCTAACTAGATGTAAAATTGGACATTAAATTGAGAACAAAATATGGTGTATCGATGGACATAAAACCCGATGTAACACCAGGTTCAAAATTGGAAGCAACACTTGGCACAAACAAAAACTTAAAATGAGACACAATATTGGATGTAAGATGGGACAAAACATTGGATGTAAAACTAGAAGTAATATTGAATACAATATGGGATGCAACCTTGGACACAAAACTTGATGCAATATTAGATACAAACATGGGCGCAAAAATAGGCACAACACTAAGCACAACACTAGGTGCAACATTAAGCTCAACATAGATGCAAAAAGAGACATCAACCAAGATGCAACACTAGCTGCAAACCTAGATGCAAAATACGACGTAAAAAGAGATGAAACATTAGGTACAAACATGGATACAAAAAAATAAGTAAAATAAGATGCAAAAAGGGATGCAATTATAAGTAAAATTGGATGCAAAACTAGATGCAATATTGGGATGAAAATTGGATGCAAAACTAGATGCATAATTGGACACATAATTTGATGCAAAACATGGTGCAAAATTGGGTGCAAGACTCGATGGAAAACTAGAAGAAAAATAAGACGCAACATTGGATGCAAAATTGAGTGTTAAACTGGGTGCAAATAAGGATGTAACAAAGGATGCAAAAAAATGCAATAGAAGAGGCAAAATTGGGCACAAATAAGGGCTTAACAAAATATGCAAAAAATTGGGCACAAAAATGGATGTTAAAAAGGATGAAAAAAAAGGTGCAATAGACGATGTTTTACGAAATTGTACAATAGCTCTAGGTTTAGCATTGAATTGTTCACCACAATTGGGAAAAAATTACACTAAAATTCGACATTAAATTTGACGCTAAATCTAGTTTTTGTTTTAGTGGAAAGATTTTTTTGTTATAATGTCTCATAGTCTCATAAGAGAATGAAAGGATTTTATCATCTAATTTCTGCATTGAAAGAAACTATGGAATATAAAAACATTTTTTGTAGGGTAATGGAATTTAGGATGCATATGGTTCCAAAAAGGATGGATGATAAAATATATTTTTTACTTCGAGAATGTTGATTAAAGAACCATGTTATGAACTCTGGGAAATAAACTAAGTGTTAGGATTTATAATCCTCCCAAACTAGCTATTAGATTATTTTAGCCTAACTTACGAGTCTTTTATTAATTATTGGGTCCATTAGTACCATTGGGTCCACTTGGCCTAATGGCCAGTCACTAGAGTGTGGGGAACACCAATAGAGGCTAACTGAGATTGACTACACTTACATGCATCATCTTAGGCACATCCTAGGCCAATCCATACATTTTAGGAGCCACTGGGGGTCTCGACACCAACCTCCTTCAGTTGTTGGGAGTTGGTAACTAGTTAAGCTTAGTTACTCTTCAGTTACATTCAGTTTGTTCTACTCCAGTTTAGTTAGTGCTAGTTATGTCTAGCTGCATGTGGGAAGGCACTAGTTCTCATCTACTTCTCACCTACCACTGCAATTAGAGTGGTTTAACTAATTATAACTGATGGACTGACTAGACTATACATCTAGAGTTAACCACTTAGAATTCGATAGTGATTTAGACATATTTAGTTATCCATGCATTCAGATACAGTTAGAGTCAATTGGTAGAATCGAATTCATCCCTAATGAATTTGAATTCTTCCTTATCTAACAATATTGTAACACCATATTCTAGAATGAACATAATACTGTAGTTCTATGAGAAATACTTGTCTATTTCCTGTGAGATTTGATTTGTTCAGTTTGTATAATTCATTCCTCTTCAATGCATAATAATAATTTGGACTCATTGCTTGATGATTTAAATGGCATAATAATTCTAACATGGTATCAGAGCCATCTCAAGCAAGCTTCAAGTCTGTCTACTCTCCATTGAACACCAGAAGCAGATGGATTTCCACAGAGGTCCCGCAAAGAGTGCCTTGCTTCCTCTAAATTTCTTCAGAGTGGCAGTCCGGGCGTGACGGACCCTGAGAAAGTGTTCATGTCGAGAGGGAAGGCTTGATTCTAATATAGTGTGAATGTTTTCAGTTTTTGTTGTGCTACGTAGCTTGATTGTAGATATTGTCTGATCAATAGGATAACTATGGATTCTCAACCTTCCACACGTTGGATCCTAACATCCTTCAATTATGTTGATTGGAGGGAAGATATGCAGTTGGCCTTGTGCAAACAAGGATATTACAGGATAATACTGGGAAGGGAGGTTGAGCCCCATCATCCAGCTAAGAAAAACAAGTTTATGAACCACTTAGATGAATCTTTCAGTTATCTATATACTCACATATCCATAGATCTCCTCTTTCACCGTGAAGGTTTGAGGACTCCCATGGAAGCTTGGGAGAAGCTTGAAGTCTTGTTTGGAAAGAAATATGAGTTGTGGGGGCACATTTTGGAGAATGATTTTATAGCCTTACATCCCAACAGTTTTGAGACATCCTTTCATTCTATGCAAATTTTCTCCAGTGATTCTTCTATTATAAATTCTGTGCATAGTTTACCAGTGATTGCTCCAGGAAAGGGAGAGGGATTTGATTTATCTGTATCTAATGATGTTGTTGGTGTGTATATAAGTAATTATTTGGATATTTTGGAAATAATATCATATTATGGGATTGATCCATTCACTCTCATTGATCTAGAGCTTCCAACAAATTTCTACATGATTGCATGCACCAATACTCAAAATTTTGAAGGAGAAAATTGTGCATATACCATCGTGTTGCAGCACACCCTTGGATCTGATATGAACCTATTTCAAATTGATATGATCTTATTTGGATCTGAGCTGATATTAATTGGTTCAAGTTTTAAGGTTCAATATCTTCCATTGTTGCAAATAGCTGGTCTCATCAATTTTGGTGTGAAAAATCAAGTACCTCAATTTCCCTTTGAAGTTGTTGCTCATGATTTGATATCAGTATCCTTTTATGAGTTTGCTGATATTATATTTTATGTATCTCTAGATATTTTGGAAATAATATTATATCTAAGGAGACATCCATTCATCCTCGTTAATCTTGAGCTTTCATAAGATTCCTACATGATTGCATGCACCAATACTCAGGGTTTTGAAGAAGGAGAAAATTATGCATCTACCATCTTCATGGAGCACACTCTTGGATATGATATGAACCTATCTAGATCTGATATGATATTATTTGGATCTGATTTGATATTATTTGGTTCATGTTTTAAGTTTCAAGAGCTTTCAGTAATGCTTGTAGCTTCTCTCATCAATTTTGGTGTGAAAAATCAAGTACCGCAAGTCTTCTTCAAACTTGTTGATGGGGATTTGATGTTAGTTTCCTCATATGAGTTTGATGCTATTATATTTTTTGAATCATTGGTTATTTATGAAGCTATATCATATTATGGATCTCAATCATTCACTCTCCATAGTCCCAGGGGTTCTCTACCTATCTATTTGGTTACATGCTCATCTCCTCACAAAACTAGTAAAGATGGAGACATTCTGCATTCGCCTGGACACTTGATCCTAAAACTTGGGGATGATTTTACCTCAAATGGTTTGATGTTCAAGGCTGAAATATATTACTTTATTGGGTGTTCCTGACATGGTTTGAATTTTCAAGCACTTTTTCTCTCTTATCAGTTGATTTCAGTTTCTTTACATGGGTCCATTTTTAATCAAATAACTGTCTATATTTCTGATTCAATTGAGAATATTCTTATTCTTCCAAAGAGGAAAATTCCTCTAGACATAGGCATTAGTTTGGAGAGGTTCACATGCATAGCTTCAGGATGCTACTGCATAGAAGAACCATACTGGTACATAGAGCTGGAATTTTGCAGCAGTGTTTTGACAAGTTATCTTGAGGGGGTGCTTTTCCCATGATGTTTTCCCCTATTTCCTCGGTTTATTAAGCATCATTTTTTATCCTTTAGATTATACATGGGTGATTTTTGGCCTTGTTTATAGGGCCCACAATTTTCCAAGTTAGGATTCAGGGGGGTGTAAGGATTTATAATCCTCCCTTGACCAAACTATCTATTATATTATTTTAGCCTAACTTACGAGTATTTTATTAATTATTGGGTCCACTAGTACCATTGGGTCCACTTTGATAAATGGGGCCACATGTACCAGTCATTAGAGTGTGGGGAACACCGAATAGAGGATAATTGAGACTGACTGCACTTGCATGCATCCATAACATTCTACCCTCTTTTACAATGCATCCTAAATAAAAAAAAGGTAGAGAGAGATAAGCAAAAATGAGAGACAAAAAGAGAATATTATGATATTTTTGTGATAAATTTTGATCCCAAAGTTATATTAGAGTGATATTGGTACCATTGGAAAGGCCACATTGAGGGATTCAACTTTAGTGTTTTGAGCTTTTTGATATTTCTCACGGTTTCGATGGGGCGCTCAATTTTGTAAATCTAGGAATGAGGAATCTCGAAAAGCATCTTTTCAAATATGTTTTTTGAAAAGCATCTTTTAAAGAATATTTGAGAATATTCTTTAAAATATGTTTTTCACAAAGCATATTTGAAAAGATGTTTTTTGAGATTCCTTATTCCCATATTTACAAAAATTCACGTCCCAGCCAAACCAAGAGGAATATCGTGAATCTCAAAACACAAAAGTTGTAACCCTCGACAAGGTCTTTCCAACAGTACCAAGAGAACCCAAATCTGACTTTGGGATCAAAAGTTATCACAAACATTCCATAATATTCTTTTTTTTCTCTCTACCTTTTTCTTATTTAGGATACATTTTGGGCTTGGTAGTTCCTTATGTCAGTTTAGGAACCTCCTAGGCCAATCCCTACATTTTAGGAGCCACTGGGGGTCCCGACACCAACCTCCTTCAGTTTCTGGGAGTTGGTAACTATATAGGCTTAGTTACTCTTCAATTACATTCAGTTAGTTCTAGTCTAGTTTAGTTAGCGCTATTTATGCATGGATGCACGTGGGAAGGCACTAGTTATCACATACTTCTCACCTACTACTACAGTTAGACTGGTTTAACTGATTATAATTGATGGATTGACAGGCTTAGACATCTAGAGTTAACCGCTTGGACTCCGATAGTGATTTAGAAATATTTAGTTAGCCATGCAGTCAGATACAGCTAGAGTCAGTTGGTAGATTCAAATTCATCCCTAATGAATTCAAATTCTTCCTTATGTAACACTATTGTAACACCTGATTCTAGAATTAACATAATACTGCAATTCTCTGAGCAATACTTGTCTGTTTCCTGTGAGATTTGATTTGTTCAGTTTGTATACTTCATTCCTCTTCATTGCATACTAATAATTTGGACTCATTGCTTGATGATGTAAATGGCACAACAATTCTAACACTAAGAGGGGACAAACAATTATGGCAAGGTTGGAGTCCCATAAATGATAAGGGTTTGTTAATGCAATTGACACTGAATGGGATTTACGAATTGTAGAATTTAGGTTTGAGTTGGTAATTTTTATATCAAATATGTCAGCATGCTTGTCATAAATTTGTTCATCACCGACAAAAATATATCTAGGAAATTTGGTTTTGTACTTCTAAGGAATTGTGCCATAAATTTGCATCTAGTATTCTAAATGATTTTGTAGGGTTTACCAGAGTAAATTAGGGGTAATTAATGCTTAATTGATGGTGAAAAAAAAGTAACTAGGTAAAATACTGATGTAGTAAATACCTGAGTAAGACTTAATGGTGGTTAGGGACTTCTAGGCGTTGAGATTCATTGAATAGGTGCAGAGGTAGGACACTAATTTTCTTTTTCAACTAAATTAGGTTTTTTAATTAGATTTTTCCCTTTTAATAAATCCCTATTTGAATTTTGGACATTTGGAAACTTTTAGTTTGGTTCTCTTGAATGATGTCATCTGATGTCAATGGGCCCCATATGACATGTGTCCATTGGAGAGGGACAAATTATTCCACTTTGTCACTCTTTGATAGCATGGATGTCTCATTAATTAGAAATTTCAAGTGAAAACCAAGGTGGTTTTCATAGACGGTAACTCCCCATGGGTTCAGTGGTATTGCAAAAGTATTTTGTGAGGAGTTAAAAAACCAAATTCACCACGTGTCCTTAGCAATATTGGGTACAACTTCTCCTCAACAAAAATAAAATGGGCACATTTTAAATTTTGTTATTAACGTGACTCGTTGATTTGGCGCCCACTTTTTCATATGAGTTTGACACTTTTTTTTATTTCTATATAACTTTCAAGGCACTCTTTTCCTCTTAACCGTTGATCCCATTCAAAATCAATGGTATTCCACTCATTCTTCTTTAGCATTTGGTTTCAGCTTATGGTCCCATAAATTTTTCCTTCAATTAAGTTGAATCATTCTATCCTTGTGGATATTTGAAGCTTGAGGCCCTTATGATATCAAAACCTAAGCTTTCGACCTTTTGCCAAACTTTCGAAGGCCTGAAAACCCTACAAACATTTTAGTACTAACATTGGCTCTAGTAGGGACAAATGTTTGTTTCACTGACTACTGAGAACTATAGATTAATGCCTTTCATTGGGATATGGAGTCATATCTCATGATACATTTTAAATTTTAACTATTTTAAACTTATAACAGTTCTTATAGACATGGAAATCTAAAGCTAGAAGTTTAAATGCTTAAATGACTTGAAATGAAAAGGAAAGAATATTTTAACAACTTCTATTCTACTATGTACAATGGTTTTTAGGATAATGTTCTTGAGTTTCAATACATGAAAAATCATTTTAGGAGTCTCCCATTGATGTTAGCTTCCGAAATTTCATCATTTAGCTCTACAAGAATGAAAGTATGGATGTCATATACAACTAGTATGAGACAAGGGCCCATCCAAAGGTTATCAAACTTTCCATGTTTTCCTTTGTCTTCTCTTCTAGCATCCCATTTTAGAACTAAGTCTCCTGGTTGAAAATCTATTGCTATGGATTTCTTATCAAAAGTATTTTTCATTTTCCTCTGATGCTCTATCAATTACAAAATCTACTACTTCCTGTATTGTTGTAATTCTATTAATTCAGACATTCTCCTAACCATATAATTTTTCCTCTCTATTTGATTTTGGATCAACATCAACACAAATAGAACCAATTCGATGGGTACAACGACTTCTTTTCCATATACCAATTAGAAAGGAGAGGTTATAATGTATATTTTAATACTTATTCTATCATACCAGAGATCATACCTTAGATTCTCATCCCAAGCCTTTTTTTTTCTGATATCATCTTTTTATTATCCTAAGTAGGATTTTGTTTTATGATTTAGCTAATCCATTTTCCTTTAGATAGTATGGGGTGTAATTCATTTGCTATATATTTTATTTTTGGCATAACTGAATCATTTTAACTAATATGAAATCTTAAGCATGATCATCAATGGTCTTTGTTGGGCACCCAAACACCTTGACAAAAAAATTCCTCAAGGAATTTGATTATCATGATGTCATTTGATGATCTAGTTGGGATTGCTTCAACCCACTTAGTTAAGTATCTAGTTGATGTTATGATCCATCTATGATAACCATTGGATTGAGGATTTATCTCTCTAATAAAGTATATACCCCATTGTTGGAAAGGAGTTGATGTATTTATGGGCCTCAAAGGTAAGGGATTCAACTTTTGTTTCCCTGCAAATAATTGTCATTTCACACATGCTCTTACCATATGATTAGTATCAAAAAACAACTTCATCCAATAAAATCCTACTCTCAAGACTTTATAAGTTGTGGCTCTCTAATCATGATTTCCTCCACATATTCCTTTATGTATTTTTGTAACTACCCCCTCTATTTATTCTTCTATTACACAATTCAACAATATACCTTGGGATTATTTCCAATAAAGGCATTCATCCAAAATACAATACTTTACTACTTGCAGCTTCCAAGACCTGGATTGTGATCTACTCATATGTTTTGGACATTGAATATGTATCAAATAAAGAATAATATCTATATACCATGGATATTTTGAAAATTTAGTATTTAACTTCATAGACCTTATGGCAGGGTCATCATTATTCCCTACTCTTTCTTCCTTAGTCAATTCAACCGATAAAGTCAAGTCTAATTCCTCACAATTTGACTCAACCAATATATTTTCTAACTCCTCACTTTTACTAGATTTGTATGCTTGATTTCCAGATCATATTCTTGTATTTTGGAAATCTATTTTCCTCTTCTACCTTCACTATTTGTTTGGCAGAGAATATCTTTCACGGTGTTGCGTGGGACATATGCAGTTACATGAGAATGCAATACATAACATGTAAAAAAATTAGGGCTTTCACCATGCAATAGTCCTATTTTTCCATTAGGATATACTTTAATTCAACATCACTCAAAGCTTTATTGAAAAATACTATGGGTCGTTAATATCCTTCTCGATTTTTCTGCAGAAGTACAATTTATATGGTATTGGTTCAAGAAAAGGAGGAAGTCAAGAAAGGTTGGGTATATTCAAGACTTATTAACACAAGAGATTCTCCTATGTATCTCTTAAGGAGAATCTATTTATATTTATGAAATCAACACATAGACTGATTTCCCCATTATTATTCTTGACTGGTACAAGATTTTCTACCCACTGTGAGTACAATAGGCTAGACCTTACAACTCCAATAGGCTTCATAGGGATGTAATATTTATTAAAAAAAAACTCTCCAATGGTTCTATGCCTTTGGAAACTGTTCTTGAGTTGTAAGATCTTATGACTTGCTATTTGTTGTTAAATACAGGTTCTTCCTCATAATTTGTTTCTTTCCTTCTAGAGAAATTCCGTCATCCTCCTCCTTGTAGTCATCTTAATCTATGAAAGAATTTGAAAATTATTCAATCATATCCATAAATATATTTATTTGTTGGTCATATTTGAACACTTGCTAATGTTTCACATTGTTGGGTATTGAAGGTATATATATCATCTCAACCTCATGCTTATTTCCGGGACCAATGGAGATTTAAATGTACTAGTAGCTACAACCAATGAGTCCTCTCTTTGGTTTTATTCTCTTGGGATAGCTGTAATATGTAAAGAACTGAAGACATTTTCTCCTAAATCCCATGCCTGAGTTTTGTATGATCTCATCCCAGGATGCTTAGTTTGGTAATCATTTCTGAATTGTTGGACCACTAATTCTAAATATCCAAAAACAAAAATATTTGTAACCCACATTTTGATAGTGGATTATAATCCGAAAATTAAGGATTCATACTCAACAACATTATTTATAGTTGCACAGTTTAATTTGAAATACAAGGAAATTTCTTCTTTATTTGGAGAGAAAACAATTAGACCAGCTCCTACTTCTCCCTTGGATGAAGATCCATCAAATCACTTCTCCCATAGCTAACTTGAAGAAGGTGCATGGTATGAGACATAAAATTCTATGTGGAAGGGCTCTTCATATCTTTCATCCATTCCTAGAATAAAACATCCCATATCTTTTTCCATGGCATACATAGGGTAATTTATGGGGCTTCTTTGATCATTTATCACATATGTGAATATGGATTCCCTATACAGCCTTTTGGACTCACCTGAAAAAAATGGGATAGTTTCATACTTTAGGTCCATCTAGATTGTGTCTCCCACCTTTTTGGCCCAAGTTCTGGATAGAAACATCCCATATATTGCTAGTACATCTTGCACTACCACATCCATCACAACACTCTTAGTAGGAACTTGATCCAAAATAACTGCTAAATCCTTTATCATCCCCATACATTTTACCTTCTCGGAGTCACAACTATAAATATTATGATAAGGTTTGGTGATTTCCAAATTTAACTACTCCATGATGATTTTGGGCATCAAACTATGTGAAGATCCAGAGTCTAGTTAAGATCAACTTTGTAATATGTTAGGATATTTAGACACTTAGGAGTTAGTTAAGATCAACTTGTGTAATATATTCGTTAGGTAAAAGTGTGTTTCTTTAGTATGCATTAGTATGCATTTGTAAATATTCTAATCCGACGGTCACGATATGTTCTAGACATAGAGTGATCTGACGGTTCAACTTCTCTTAGATCATACCTACCATTGATCCGTGGCTTAACACCCGATTGGTCTATGATCTCTATTTAAAGAGCATAGAGGGTCCTTGGCTAGTTGATCGATTATGAGAAGCTCATGTAACTTTCTTTCTTTTGCATAATAAATTGCTCCGAGTAGCTATTTGGCCGGGGCCGTGGACTGTTTCCTTCTCGAGGGTTTTAACCACGTGACAAACATTGGTGTATTGATATGTGATCTGTTTGTGTGAAGTGGCTATTCTTGGTGTTTGGTCCTTTGGGAGTACCCTGTGTACCCTAACATGGTATCAGAGCTTTTATGAAGAGCCGCTTTCGGTTTTGATCAAGATATGGAACCGGTGTTGCCGAAACTTTTTAAGGGTTTCTGGTTATGGATTTTCTGTGCATTTGTGGCCTGTGGAAGCTGTTCCATTGCGTCTGGAGCGCCGTTTCCATTTGAAAACAGTTTTCGTTTCACCGAAAACCGTTTCCGTTTGCTCCAGAAACACCCATTTCGGCAAATCTGAAGGTATAATGTTACAGTGACGGTTTTGTTTTTTTTAAATCTCTCATATTTTATCAGTTTTATTTTTAGATCTTTTATTTTAGTCTCGGACTGTTGTCTTCCCTGGCTGGATATGCTCTTTGCCATGCACCTTGCGCGATCGCGACGAATCAGAAACAGTGAGGGAAAGTTTTTTTTTCTTGTCTTTTCGGCTACGTATGCTCTTTGCCATGCACCTTGTGCGATCACGACAAATCAGAAAAAGCGAGAAAACTTGAAAACGTAGACTTTCCGGGTAAGGTAACCAAGATCTAACCCCATTGTGGGGAAAAAGTTTTTTTGTTTTTGTTTTTCGTTTTTTTTTGTGATTTGCAGGAAAAGAAAGCAAGCACGGAAAACGAGAGAGAATAGTGAAAAAAAAGAAGAAGAAGCCCCCTTTCTCTTTCCATACTTTTACGTACCTTTTAAACTTAGCTCACTTGGTCCAAAGTTGCTTTTCATCTTGATAAGTCTTGAGTTCAAGTCTCATCAAGTTACTTTTTAGTGCATGCAATTTCTATTTTCAAG
The DNA here is from genome assembly GCA_001517045.1 of Pseudotsuga menziesii. Lineage (NCBI taxonomy): Eukaryota > Viridiplantae > Streptophyta > Pinopsida > Pinales > Pinaceae > Pseudotsuga > Pseudotsuga menziesii. Next base: position 1,093 of record LPNX010260029.1, on the reverse strand, counting down.
TTACTTTATTGTAAAAGTGCATCTCACATTAATAAAATAAAATAAAAGTGAGTCACTTAAGTATTTTATTTTATTGCCCCACTATTTAAAAGTACATTATTGTAAAAGTGAACCTCACTTATTCTACAAAAGTGATTCACTTCAAAGCAACTTTATTGTAAAGTGATTGTCAAAGGTAGATCTTTGGAAGAAGGGGGTTTTTTTTTTTTTAGGTCAAGTTAATATCTGCCACGTCACTATTGGGGACATCTTCAACATTTCCTTTGATCAAGCATAACTTCATCATCCGGAATCAGTTTTAAGTGCAGTTTTTTTTAAAACCGCATATTTTTTCGAGCGCTTTGCATCCATACAGTTAGTTTTTGTTCTTTCAGCCGGTATTTTACAGTATGGCCGCCCCTTGTGATATTATACTTACAAGTTCTAACTATTTCTCATGGAAATCTCGTATGGAGGATGTTCTACGAAGTAGGGGACTTTTCAGGATTACCTCAGGGAAAGAAATAGAACCCACTGATAATGATAAGAAAATTAAATGGGCAAATAGATGTGATGAAGCTCGTGGATTGATTGGGATGTCAATCTCTACTGATTTGCGATTCCACATATCTGGAATTGATGAACCTGATGTTGCTTGGGACAAGTTGGAATCTGTGTTTGGTAAACACAATGAAATTCGGGGTCATCAACTTGAGAATGAGTTGCTTTCCTTGAATCAAAATGATTTTTCTTGCATTCAAGACTATTTATCTAAGTATAAAACTCTTAGACTATTATGTGCAGAATGCAAGATTAAGAAAGAAGACAAACAATGTATTTATCATATTCTTTCCAAACTTGGACCTGCATATTCTTTTTTTGTATCTACATTCTACTCCATGAAAGAATCCTTGACTGCAGCCAGCTATGTAGAGCCTAGTCTTGAATCCTTTTGTGATTCCTTAATTAGAGAGCAAGACAAGCTCATTCATCTTGGAATAATTAACCATGCCGATACATCTGGGAAAGCCTTATTGTCCCAACAGAAAGAAAAGTCCAAGCCTCCCAAGAAACATAATTTTCACAATAAAAAGCAAAACAACAAGGGTCCCAA
>LPNX010260026.1:104993-142301 GCA_001517045.1 Pseudotsuga menziesii | reverse complement strand
GTAATTTTTTGGTTTTTCATTTTTTGAAAACTCAATCTTGTTGAAGTTCTAAATTCTAGATCCCTTGTATAATTCCAAATTTAATGAAATATGTGTTAATAAGACTTGAACACAATAACAAAGTATTCAAACCAAGGTGGAAGGAAAGAAGAGAAAGGGCCACAACCCTACACAACCTATATAGTGATTCAGAGACAAGCAAGAACATTTGATTTGAGAATGCAATTGTTCTTAGACAGATATAACTCAACTGCAACATAATAATTTTCATTGTGCCTATGAGCAGAAGAACACAACAGAATCAGAGAAGTTTTAACAAAGCATGGACTGTTGTCCAAGTAATTCACAAATTCAGAACTAGATTTGAGAGTTTTGGAATCAGGAACTCAGGAATTCAAAGAGTTGCACTGACTTGGGAGTTAGGAAATTAGAGGTGTTCAGAAATTCTAGAATACTACCCTTGTGAGGGTGATGAGTCAGCTAGATGGAGTGCCTTATTGATTTTGAACTATGGAATTGGAAAGTGAAGTTACTTACAAAGAAATTTTAGTTTTATGTTTTTGTTGTTATTGTAGCATTAAGAAGGGGTGTTGGAGTATTGTAGGATAATGCAACAATAGTATATACAATTTAATGTAAAAGTTGTGCTAAATAGCAGAAAGCCCTAGCAGGGCCCCGGGCAGCCTGCTAAGGGTTTCCGGGCATCCTAGCTAAGCCCATTATTTCTAAGACTATCAAAACTCCTGATATGCTGATTGTTTCTAAGACTCTCCTTCAGGTATGTTCTCTCATATATATATATATATATATCAGGCCATCGAATTGTAAGTAACGACCTACATTCTTGTCATGGAGAAGGTTACATGTGGGATTTCAAGACTCAATTTGGCATATCAATAGGTTAAAAAATGTGATGCCCTTGATCCTACATGCATTGTCAAATTCCATTAATGCCAGCCTTCATAAACTTTTGTTTGACAACTGACCAATTACCATCAGTTTACAACACAAATTAAAATCACCATTATCTGAATCAGTTTTCACTTACATTTAACTCTTTAATTGATGCATTAAACACAAATAGAAGATTAATACATTTACAAATAGAAGAAGATGAATATATAAGTACTAAGCACTCTTTTAAAAGGAGCTAAGTGAGCATTTACCTGTTACTTAAGAATGACTTTCAAGATTTCTTAAGTAACATCTTAAAAAAAGGGAAAAATATTACCTTGATATACATATCAATGGAAGAACCACTGGATTTATTCACTACTAGCAGGTGCAGTTTTGCTATGATAAAAAAAAGACAGATCATCAGCATGTTTTTTAACAAAGGATGACTAGATATATGAACCTACTAAGATCGCATAAATTACTAGAAAAAAAACACAAATCTTATTAACATTTTCAACTGTGCTTCTAACACTTGCGTATGACTGACCCTTGGATTTTGATAGGATATCTTACTTTCAAGTTCCAGTATACCATATTGCAACAAGCTATGAGTGTGCCCTTCAACTTATTGAGAAACTGCATAAGCCTTAATGAAGTAGAGACTCACATAGTACACTTACTTGTTGAGCTAGGCATAAGAGCATGATTTCCCTTGGCTCCAAGTGACAAAGTCATTGCTGCCTGGCCAAAGGCCATTCCACAGTTCAGTGTGTAAACCTTGGGCTTCACATACTGTATACAGGATATTTATATCAGCATCTGTAATTTTGGAGCCCTTGGAAAGTTGCAAGTTCAAAATAAATATGCAAGTTGCAAGAACTGAAATGCATTGAGCTTGAAATTGTGGTAGAGTGCAAAATATGGAATTTAACAAAGAAGTAACAGGATTCAGAAAAGGATATTATTAATCAGTTGGATCAATTTTACGGGAAAACTTGGTGAAGAACAGCTCCTGGCTTCATTGTGAAATCCAGGTACATTGTTGGAGTTCGGGTATATACAGGTGACTTGAGTTTGTCCCCAAGTGGCAGGCTGCCCAGTTTCCACAGCTGTCTATTCTTATTCTAAGATAAAAAGCATCACAGCCATTTTTAGACAAAACCGAATGCTAATGTCACTTAATTGCAGAAACCACAAATAAAGCACCAAGATAACAAAAGCAAAATGTTAATGTATACTTACCAGATTTTTCCATTTATGATAGATCCTTGTCATGTCCTACTTTTTCCATTCTTGCAAGTCAAATATATTCATGTCGTATGCCCACGTATAGGAATTTGGGTCAAAGTCCCTCACAATAAGAGGATTTGAGAAATTCAGAGAAATTCAGAGGATTTGGAAAATGAGTTGCCCTTCCCTAACCACATCACATGACCAAGGTCTGCTACCCAGACAGTATAAAGAGTGAAGAGATTTGCCCCTCAAACATTTTGTATCCCAATATCTCCAGAGTTAAAATGATCTAGAATCACAAATAACATGACCTTATTAGAGATTAGAATACAGATACCCATTTGCAGATTGCCCATTTGAAAGGAATCCCTGTAACATTTGCATGAAGAGCTTCTTGGACATCAACCCTGTTTAAATATCCATTCGCATATACTTTAATACATGGGTCATATCCACCGTAAAAGAGCCTCATTGTTCTCCTTGAGACCTGCAAGTACTTTTCAAGAAAATTATAGTTATTGGAAATTTTAGGCCATATTTTATAGTTATTGGAAATATTTTGAAAATAAAGGATAACTCTTAGAGTTTAGGAAGACAAATAAAATGAAATGCAAAGCCACTTGTTATTGGAAATATTTCCAATAACAATAATTTATATTTTGGAAATAAAGGATAAAATTCCCATTGTTTAGGCCATCTACCCGATGATAGTTATTGGAAATTTTAACCATGCTACATGATGGAGCCTCTAAATTTGTGACAGAAGCATTACCGGTGGGAAGAGATTCGTTACTTTTAGTGCTTCCTTGGGTTGGATGCATGTTTAAAGGCTGAGCCGAGCCAAAAAAGATAACCCAAAGAGCTCTTCCCGCCACCACTGCTAACACCACAACCATGATATAGTTGTGCTGTGTAAATCTATGGCACTGTTATCAATCAAACTTTGCTTACAAGAAACAGCCAAAGCCACGGGAGGTTGTGGCTACTTGGTAGCCACGAAGCCTTAAATAAAATGACTAGATGTGAACTGTTTTAATGAAATATTAAACCAAATCGAAGGTGTACAATATTCCATTGAAGAAAAGTGCAAAAAGGGTTGAATATCTCTTTGTAGGACGGATTCATCTTTTCTTTCTTCATCGCCATTATGGAGATGGTGGCACCATTGAAATATATATTAAAATATTTAATAATATATATTAAATTTATTTAGATGGCCGACATCATGGAAATATATATTAAATTTATATTATTATATATTTCAATGATTTATAATTCTATATAAATGATTCAAAAGGGAGAGATTGAGTATCTCTTTGCAGGACGGATTCATCTTTTCTTATCTTCACCATGGAGATGGCGGGCATCTTTGAAATATATATTAAAATATATAACAATAATATATATATTAAATTTATATTTTAAATTAAAATAGAATTATAACTCATTAAAATATATAAAAATATATATTAAATTATATTTTAATTTAAAATTAAATTAAAATATGATTATAAATCATTAGTGAATAAATTATAATGCAAATGACCTTTTCTAATAAAAAATATTATAAAAAAATAAATTACTCCTAAAAAATTATAAATTTCAAAAAATATATTATTTCAAATTATATAGAATATAAGATATAAGGAATCCCTCTAATTTTATGACAAACATTGAAAAAATTAATTACACATTTCAGTTGAGAATGATTGGTAAGCAAATCTCTATAATTCTTGAGTGGATTTAATCCTTCTAATTCTTACATAGACATTGAAAAAAATTAATTACACATTTCACTCTTGAGAATAATTGGTCGACGAATCCCTCTAATTCATGAGTGGATTTGATCCCTCTAATGACAAATCACTCTAAAGAATGATTGGTAGGTGAATCCCTCTAATTCCTGAGTGAATCTTATCCTTCTAATGACAATAGCTTATTATTTTAATTGATAGTAAACTTAGATGGATATATTCCCTCCCCATATATAATATCAATGGAAAATTTGACTCCATGTAATTATCGCAAAAATATGTGGTCCTTGCACATGATTTTAAAACCATGTGCAAGGCTTCTTAAACAAAGCATGGTAAATAGCATTCAAGGAGATTTGTTAAAAAAATTTGCCAAATTTCAAAAAATATATTATTTCAAACACTAATCAATACCTTCATTTCTCAAGATTGTCTTTCCATGAGAATTGTACCATCCATAAGTGAATCATAATGAAACAAAATTAAGATATGTTCAAATTATGAATTCATTATTATACTATAAAATTTCTAAAAAGATTATAGTTGTACTTTCAAGTCTCTATCCCGGATGACAATTTCTAACCATGTTTGGATCAAGTGAAAATGGTGAAGAGCATTTCAATCTCTGCCACCATCCTAAAACTCAACTAGGCGCTGAATAACACTGCTACATTTCCTTAGAAATGAATTTGCTACATGATCGGTAAGGGAAGCACTATTCTAAATGCAAAGATAACGAAGAAAAACTGCATTTGCATGAAGAGACATAAGCAAAAAAAACGATGTTATAAATATCCAAATGCAAATGACAATTTTTTTAATTCAAACTAGAAGTGTAATTATATTGTAATTGTTGTACTTCAAATCTCGAAAGCATATTCAAATTTCCCTAGTTTCATAAATTATAGCCGAAGAGGAAATCCCAAGTTCAAAATTTACAAATGTGTTTTATTAGCATAGATCTATCTTGAAAAAAATCTACCAATTGTTGAAATAGATCAAATTTCTAATTGTAAATCTTTTTTAGTGGAAATGTTGAAAAAATGTACAATAATGTAGAATCTAGCTCTTCTAAGAAAAACAAAAGAAGAGTGATTGTTTGGGGTAAAATGGAAAACCCTAGACTAACTGTAAATCTAAACCATATTTTCATTTATTTAATCCTTACAAAATTATTGTCTCTATTTTCGAGTTTAACAATTTATTCAATCCTTAATATTAGTTACATTGAGATAGTCATCATAATTCTATCTGTGTTTTCAACTTAAGCCGTTCCTTACAATGTTGATCAAACTCTAGTTTTATGTCACCGTCCACGACTGAAACCAGCCTAGATCAAAATCCTAGGCTCTATCAAGCACCGAGAGGGATCAAATCTCCCGAGGTGCATACCTCTCCTCGAATAGCTCCTTGCTTGCAATACCTAAGAAGAGGTTTGCACCTCGGGAGATTTGATCTCTCTCGACGCTTGATAGAGCCTAGGATTTGGATCTAGGCTAGTCATATTTCATTTAACAAAATATAGATCTTGAAGAGTCATCATTTAATGCATAGTCATACATTCTTCATCCTTTACCTGAGCATGGTAAATTATTGAATAATAATAAAATAAAAATTATTATAACTTATTCATTTTATTAAATATACCAAGGATAGGTTAAAGTTTGAGCATTTTTGAATGTCTTCTGGAACAAGAAGTTGAGCAGCAAGGCTCTATCATGTCTTAAGAATCTCAAAATCTATTTAGGTTTCCATTCCCTTGCCAAGAACCAGAGTTTATATTTCACTTTCTAAGCTTTTAAGTTGCCACGAGTCAATTAGTCAAAGTTACAGACATAACCTAGCACTCTCTTATGGTTGTCATTAGCAGTTCTATTCCATAGCCTCGCACCTTTGAGATGTTCGTTGGAAGCTTTGTGTTATTTCCAACAACTTAATTAGAGCCTACACTTTCATAGTGTTCTGTGACAGCTCTCTCATCATTTCTCATGCCATTAACTCTTTTTCCTAAGACTTGAATAGCCACTAACTAACTCCTCCTAAGATTGGTCATTTGTCTTATTAAAGATAGATGAGTATTCACTACCTAACATAAACTTAGGTCTTGTCAATTAATTGCATAGCTGCCCAACTTAAATATCCAAACATTCACAATTTGTAATTAAAATAATACTTCTAAAGCATTTATCAAAAATTCAAAAAGTTTACAACTAATAAAAATTAAACAAAATTACTTTTAATGTTACTTAAATATTTTTTTTCAAATTTTTTCCAGTTTTCAATTCGCAATCTCATAAATGTTTATGACAAAATAAGAGTTAAACAAAATTACTTTCGATGTTACTAAAAGTATTACAAAATCTTCCTCAAATATATTTTTTTTCAAGCTTTTCCTCTTTGCAACTCGCAATCTCATAAACGTTTGCGGTCAATCTTTTATTTCAATTGTTTTTTCTCGTCAGAATTAAGTCAGTTCTCATCAAAGTTTGCATTAATTTAAAATTTAGTTAAGTCGACGAAAAATTAGGTAAAGTCGCGTCGTGGTCCCTATATTGTCGTGACTCGTCATACTTGTAAATGGACAACCGCGGTCGGCGTTTACTAAGCGCGTTTAATATTGATTACAAGAAGATCCCTAAAGCATAAGCCCCTCAGTATCTTTCCTGGCTCCGAAGAGTCAAGATTTCATTGACTCAACTAGCCAATGCTGCTCTTCTCTTAGCCCTCCCAGAACCTTCGCGGAAGTGAGAATTGAGAGTTTTCAACCACAAACCGACCACTATGCTTTCCAGTTCCAACTATTTATTTCACTCGGAACCCATCAGCGTTCATCACAAACAAGTTTGGGATACACAGAAAACCTCGTTCAAGGCCCGGCAGGCGAATTTGGTTTGTCCGGACATTGAGATATCATTTTTTTTTTAAATTCTTCAGCAGCTATCAAATGGCGAAGGTATGTATATTGTCCATATTATTATATTAATCTCTCAGTGTTTTTTCCTTGAGAGAGAATGATTACAGATTCTGAAATATAGACGTTATTAACCATTAATTTAATTGGGTGTGCAGAAAATGGTGTTTAAATCGAACATTGAGGATGAGAAATTCAAGATAAGGGCCATGAGGGTTGTTGCAGGGTGTGGAGGCAAGAATCTTCATTACCTTTATGTCATTATTTATATGCAGCCAAAACATTTTCTATCCATTTCTCTTATGTTTGTTGTCGTAGTGTATTGTATTGGTTTATTGATTCTGCCACTGCTCTGTTTCAGTCGATTCTATTGAAGTGAACAAGGAGGAAGGAAAGTTAACTGCGGTTGGAGATGCAGATCCTGTGTATCTCGCGAAAAAGCTGAGGAAATTGGGGTACAAAGCAGAGTTGCTTAGCGTGGGTCCTGCCAAGGAAGACAAAAAGGATTCTAAGAAGGAGGACACTCAGAAGGAGGCGGCGGAATCTAGATTTGTCTATTTTGGGAATCCCAGTGGCTACGGATATCCATCATACACTGTTGTGAGCGATGAGTATCACAGTGGCTGCACCATCTTGTGATCATAAATAATCAGAGCTGGAAGTCCACTCATTATATGTCTTTTATCTATTTATAAATATATCCCCACATCTCCAATAAATTTTGTACTTCCCCGTTTATGGTGAAGCGTAGCTCGTATCTAGATATGCCTAAAGCTCGTCCATGTTGGCCTGTATTTTGCAGAAATATATGTCTATTTATGGAATGATCACATACCCCATATGGAATTTAATAGGTTATAAAAATACATACGATGTGATTCCACAATAGGTTATTAATAGGCTTAAACCATAATGGCGAGCAATATTTCTTATGCTATGCAGCATTTAATGCGACGGCGGTCGCACTGTCCGCCGTCGGATCGCTCTTTGGAACGGATCCGACGGCGGACAGTGCGACCGCCGTCGCATTAAATGCTGCATAGCATATGCAGTATTGTTAACAATAATCGCAGCGTCATCTCATATTTGTACAAAAAGCAGTCCAAAGTTATTCGTACGAATTTCAATAATAAAGAATCGTCCTCGGTTCATACGCATGTAAAGGTGTCCCACTCCCTCCTAATTGGAGTGTAAAGTATACCTTTGTTGGCTGGTAGCAGCTAAACCTACAGAAGATAAGCGAATTGTCTAAAATGAGGACTTTTTCACCTATATTTTCGGCTAGACATTTTTACCTATATTTTCGGCTACTTTTTATCAGTCTTTTGCAATATCGATTTTTCAAAATGTTCAAAAATATTGCTAGATCGTATAGTGTGGTATAGTGTGTCAGGTATTTTTCTGATTTCATTTTTGAGTTTAAAATCACTTAATAAACAACATAAAACAATATAAATTACAGATTTTATAGATTAAATTCACCAAATTTAGACTAAAAATCAGCCTGAATGTAAAAAAAAACCCTAGTTAGACAGCTCGGAATAACGATGTAACAGTTTCCATTGCCTTAGTCAATGAGAATTCTAAGTCCGCTCCCACCAGACTGTTAACAGTCGTTTCAACTGTTTAAATTATTCTGCTGTGCCATCAGGAGCAGTATAATCGCTAACCAAAACGCTCCCAACCCGCGGGAATCCTGCACACCGACTCTGGTCTAAATCAGCATTTCGAAGGTTTAAATTATAATTTTAATGTTCTGGGTGGTTTTAAAATCAACCAATTAAATTACAAAAAGATTGAGATAACAATTTTTAAGCAAACAATTGACCGGTTTTTATTAAAAAAGCCCGGAAAAATGGGGCGTTTTAGTTAGCTTTTGTCCTACTCGGTGCCGGCAAAGTTGGAAACTGGTCCTTGGTCCTTGGATACAGCTCGGTTAAATATGCATTCTGAAGTAATGTTATTATTAGAGAGATATGAGCCATTAAATGTAATCCTATAATCAATCCAAGGGTTCAGTTTTCGTTTTATAATTCTTTGACTCCTTTTAAATTTTTTCAATTCTACATTTTTCTGTTCAAACACCATTGGGATTTTTTTTTTCAAGAAATCTCAGGCTGTCTTGTTTTTTAATTTTTTTATTATTATATAAATTGACTTTTAAGGGACATATTGTTGATTTTTGAATCTTTTCATTTTTATGATAGGCTTTTCTAATCTTTTCGATTTTCTGATAGGTTAAGGATAAGGATCAAAGATAAGAGATTTTATTTAACCTATGGTCTCTTGGTAACACAATGATGGAGATACCACAAACGGCCCCATCACTGAGTTTAGATGGTGAAGTTGAATCTTTGAGTTTAGAGGGTAACTATTGAAATCTGAATCTACTCACATAGAATTAAGGAAAAATTTAAGGGTTAAATTTAGTTCATGGAATATTTTTTGACTTTTTTTTCCAAAAACAATTAATCAATTTATCTTTTTTTAAAGGCTGATTTGCCCAAATTCAATGGGATAATTTCTTTTACTTTAAAAATAGCCAAATTTATCCAAAAAATCTAGAAATCCTTATAAATTTGAGTATTTTTTTAAACAAATTAGTCAAACATTTTATGCTTGCAAATTAAAAAATGAATAAAATTCTTTGCACAAAATTTTACATTAATAATTTTTTTAATAATCACTTCATCATTTTTAAATATAAAATAAAATTTATTATATTTTTTATAATTATTTTTTTAATAATTAATTTTTCAATTTTAAATAATAAATAAATTACTAAAACAATATACATTTAGCCATGAAAAAAATCAATAATTAGTAATGTAAATGTTGTATTATATTTTGTATACTTTTTTAATGTGAGTTTTTATTAGAAAATGCTTAAACATATATATATACATTTATTATTATAAATTTTATGTTATGTTATATTAAAATAATATGATATAACATTATGCATAACGGTTTAATGATAAATAGAATAAGAATATGAATATGAAGTGGTCTTCATAAGAGAGATGTATTTATGTACTATAAACAATTTTAAGATGCATCTTTTTATCATGTGAAAGGGGTATAGAATACTTTTAATAAAAACAAAATCTAGGTGAAAAGGGTGTGGAGTACTTTTAATGAAATCATTTTTGTGTTGCAAAGATGAAAGATGAATTAATTTGAAATAAAACTTTTATTTATAAGTCAACTCAAAAGAAGGCCTTACATGAAGTTGATGATAAGAAAAGTGGTAATGACCAATATGGAAATGCACTTTTAGGAATGTGGATATGTTTTTACAAATGCATATATGCTACTTTTAAAAGGGCCTCACTTTTTTTCAAACTGGGATGCAAGGAATTATGATGTCCATCAAATAAGCACCCAAATGGTTGTGTATCACATTTTAGGAATGAGCACAAATTCTTTTGTGTATGAATTAAAAAAAATAATCGTGGATTCCCCTAGCTTACTATCTTTTTTTTGAAAAGAATGAGGTCTCTTTCAACATAAAGGGAGGCATATTTTCAATTAGACGAGGCCTTGCATCTCACTACAATGAGGACAAGGGAGGATAACATCGTTTCCATTTAGTCCTCTCAACAATTATAGCGACATCTATCTCGTTCCGTTGAATTCAAAATAGGTTTTTGTCCCACCCACAATGCTTATACTTGTTAAAGTGTGGGTGCATGAAGGATCCCCGTGATCACAACCTAAACACACCATCACCAATTGATTCATAAATGGTAATCCTATATCCCTTCCATCTCACCAACAAGGATTGTCACTACGCAAGATCAAGATCATGCTGCTCAAGATGATATAAACCATACGCATTAATGACTATGTTTTATTATTTCTTTTTCACTACTTGCTTGAACTACCAAGGCTAATGCCCAACAAAGGATTCAAGTGCACTCTATTTAATTTCCAAAAATAGATAAACTCTAAATATTTAACAATTCAAACTTGAGAATCAATAAATTCTATATATCTCTACCCATTCAAACTTGCAACCGAGTAATAAACAAGATACAATACTCCATTCTTGTTTTTTCTATATCATATACATGAAACGTTGACATCTAAATTTATTATTTTTTGTGATGTTGCATACATAGTTGTATGTAATTGATCACATACATGGTCTTGATAGAAATTATATGGTTGCAGGTCACTATGCAAGCGTGTACCTTGATGGTGATGTATTGAGAATGTGTTCATTTCTATAATGGTAGAACATAACAGAGAGAAGATTGCAAGTGAATGGTTAATGCAATTCACTATTGTTTCTTGTCAACTAAACAACACTTCGACCAAAATTTTATACCAATGAGCAAAGCATAAGAATTATCAAGAAACCAACAAATTAATAATCCATTGATCCATTTTAATTAATAATATTGTTTTAACTTGATAGAAACATAGCACACAAGCATATTCTCGATGTTAGTGATCAAACAATTGGATTATTGGGTTGCGGGTTGCACCCAACAATTCAATTTAATAAAAATGGGTGTTGAGGATGGTCTATTTGATAACTAGAAGGGTGAATTATACTAAGAATGATCAATTATGAAAATTGCAAATGTTGAGAATATTGTGGGAAAATATTGTTCTCCTCCATAGGGAAATGTTTTCTTTAATACTTCCTCTTCATCAATCGGATTGAATGTTTATAGAAACTCCCTTGTCACATATAGGTGAGTTGAAGTGACATTTATTTAAAATATTTTTGAGGGATTTTGTGTCCTCAAGACTGAAGTGAAAATGGGACACCAATGGGAGGGGCCTTCAAATTCCCTGTACGTGATTTGATCTCAAGTGAGAGCCTTTCCTTTAGAATCCACCTAAAGGACACTACAACAAATCCTGGAATTAGGGTCCCATTTAGCGTCCCTTTTTAGTGTTTTTTTTTACATTGAGTGGCCAAACTAGACGCTAAATGGGACACATCATGGACAAAACTTAAAGCATCTCAAAAAACATCTTTTTTTGCTTCCTAGTTAGCATCATTTATGACATCCAAAATAGCGTGCATTTTTTTGCTTTCTAAACAACGTCAAGGTTTGCTTCATAAATAATGTTACTTTTTTATTCCTAGTGAGTATCTACTTTTTCTTCTTAAATGACATCCCCATTAGCACCATATTTGCATCCTTAATAGAACCATGTTAGCATCCAAATTAGCATCCAATATTGCATCATTTTTTCTACCACTTTAGCATCCCATTTTGCACCATGTTTTACTTCCAAATATGTGCCAATTTTTGCTTCCAAATTTACACCAATTTTTGCTTTCTTTTTGCATCGTGTTTTGCTACCAAAATGACACCAAATATTTATTCTATTGTTGCGCCATATTTTGCTTCCTATTTAGTGCCATGTTTTGCATCCAAAGTAACGTCTTATTTTTCTACCATATCAACGCCATGTTTGGCTTCATCATTATCGCCACATGTTGCATCCTTTTTAATGCCTAGTTTCACGTCTTATTTTTCTACCATATCAATGCCATGTTTCGATTCATCATTAGCGCCACGTGTTGCATCCTTTTTAATGCCTAGTTTCACATCTTTCATTTTTTGGTCACTAATTTAGTCATTTTTAGAAAGTTTATATACGAATTTCGGTAATTTTGTTTGGTCACTTATTTCTCATTGTTTGGTCACTTATCTCTTATTTTTTGGTTACTAATTTAGTTGTTTTAAACCGATATTATAATATCATTAGGGCATGGAGGAATCAAACCACCAACCTCCTGCTTGTAAGGCAGGTGCTCTTCCATTGAGCTAGCACCCTTTAAGAATTTGGGAACCTAACTTACAGAGTCCTCTATAATGGTAAAAAGAATCAATACACAACTTTGAGTATCTAACGGTCAGAAAAGGATGATAGATTGTATAAATTCACAATACATGATCAAGTAGGTTATGAAATACATAAACCTCTTCTAAGAATTTTGAACAAAACTCAAGAAATTCACTTAATGGGATTGCAAGAATCACTATTCTGTATCAACCGTAAGTGTACCACTCTATGAGATCTATCAACAAAAATTATCTTAGTGTGGATTCCAAGGATATAGTAGATAAGCATGATCATCCTAGAGCCATGTATAAGTGGAGAAATAAGGAGAATCAAAAGAGGATGATCAACCCAATAGTTGGTGATTCACATGGATCCTATCCACCATGGGATGAGTAAAGTTACTTCTTCCATCAAGCTAATGAGTATCCATAAGGACAAATGGTTAGGATATATTGTGATGCCAATTCATAATGTTTATTCACTTCCCAAGATGATGTTGCAATGCTTGCACTGGGAGATCTACATGATCCCCGATAGAATTGGATATAAGCATATTCATGGGGCCATAGAGTATAGGATGTTGAGGTTTTCTTTTTATCTTTTTCTTTGGAAAACTAGGCATGATTTGAAACACTGAGAGAAGGACCAGAATCAGATATACTTAGTAAACTACAATTATGACAGGGCATAGGACTCTACTCTATAGTCATGGTGCAGATGTTGGAAATGGGTATAACTTCCTAAGGACTATGAACAACATCCATTTAAATATGAATGCAAAACCTTCCATGTCAGAGGAATACTCAATGGCATTTAGCTTACTGTTCCTAACATAAAGAAAAAAATAAGCCAGAAATGGAAGCTCCAGGGGGATACACATAACATTAGAACACAAAATCAACACCCTAAAGAAGTTCCATATATATTTTGCATTGTAAACAAGAAATCATTCATAATATAGAAAAAAAAAATATTTGATCATAAAATAGGTCATATTTCACTGACCTATAACACAATGTGATTACTCTATTGGCCAGGTTTCCATTTTGGTCACTATAGAAAGATACTATCAATCCATAATACTATAGAAAGGTTTCTTGTCATGAAAAAATCCATAATATTTAGAATCCCTAGATACCATCAATTGGAAGATAATATCATATTTAAAGAATAACATATCTCGTAATGAAAGAAAGACAAGAAAAAATATTGATAAAATCAAGAAATTACCTTTGATGTCTCAATGTAAAACTTGGTTGATATGACATTGCATACATTTCTTTACCAACACAACCTACATCATGCAACAAAATGTACTATTTAGATATTAAGAACTAGAGAAATGTTGCATTATTGAAGATTGAACAAGAATTCCCTTCAACTTTTGTAATTCTTCTTAGTTATTGAGTAAGTTGCTATGGATTTTATATTGAGGGGAATTAAAAATATTGTATTTCATGTTAAGATGAGGTGCTAGAATAAGTGACGCTCAATAATATATCAAGGTACCTGATATATTATGTATTAATGTGTAATAAATATCACAAGTGTTAGTGACCAATCAAGTTAATGAATAACATTTAGTATTGGTATTTAGGGGTGGTCATGTAGAGTAAGTAATTAAACCACAATCAAAAGATGCTAGAAAATTGTATCAATTAACTCAATTAATATGTATTTCTACATCTCTTCTCTTTCACAAGTGTTCGATGTTAAATTCCAACTTTCACTACACTAAATAGCCTTAAGGACACAACAGCGACGACTAAAGATACCCTCCTTTTGAAGATTAGTTTGTATTCCAGAATGTTAGTGGACCTTCTAACCCTTGCAAAAACATATACTATGTTTGCATACTTTCATCTATACACTCACTTCCAAAGTTTTTTGCTTTGTATCTGAAACGGGATTGATCACAAAATTAGGACATAAAATAAATATATAAATATATTATCATACTAACAACATAATAAAGGAGAATAAACTAAAAACAAAATTGAAAGAATTGTTCATGAAGCAATGCTATAGGAATACCATAATCAACCTAAATCATCATCTCACAAACCTCTCATTAAGGAATTTAGATAAATTTGAGGTCTTGGTCTTATCTAAATCAACGAGAAATGGAAAGAAATAAAATGTGTCTTCTATATCAAAAGGTTGTGCTAGGAGAAATACAAACAACAAACCATTAAGAATAATGGTCAAGTCATCTCTAAATCCTAAAATCAATTCAATATGGAATGCTTACATAATGTTCATGGCAATGTTCTGATTAACGGTGTTGTCCTACAAAATATCGTCCATCATTATGACTTCTCAAACAATGAAAATGTGTATTAGATGGAAATAAAAATTCATATAACACAACAATGTGGGCCAAAAGACGTGCATGGAAAACCATGTTTTATTGATAAAACTAAATCCAGTGTTGCATCCATAGCATTAATCTAATATTGATACGGGAACTTGACTGACTTGATTGGAACAACTCTAAAGTGGTTTAATCCTTATTTCTATCCACCATACTATGTTTACCACCATAGTGGCTAGTCTTTTGCAAAATTTCCATATTCAGTGGGAAGTCTTTTTCAAAATACCCATATTCATGGAAACCCATACATTTCAATGGAATATGATCATAATATAACTTCTGAAAATGGGCCTTTTTATCTACCTACAAAAAAATCGCTTCTATAATCCCTTGAACTAAAATACAAGAACTAACATACATACTAGCATTAGTCTTGACTTTGTCAAAACATTTCCATATAGATTTTGCAGTTACCTCCATGTTTTTGGGGTCTGAGGTGATGAGAGGAAGATGAGGGAGGTGGACCTAACTGGTGATATTTGTTGGACTTCCTCTTTTGGATCAAAATACAGAGACCAACTATTGAGATAAAGGCCACAGAAGCTCATAAACCATGGTCCATTGTGAAATACATACTCCAGGTTGTTGTTTAGATGAAAATGAAAGGAAGAATAACCTCTTCCACTGAAATAGAAGTGGAATACAACTTTGAGATGGGGATTCCACTACTTCTAGATCATACCCTCCAGGGTTTTTGTGTTGGATCATGCCCTTGTAAAGTTTATTTTTTTTCCAATAGTACTTTCCCAACATAGAGTAAAACTCTCTTCTTTGGAGCATCCAGATAAACCTTGAGTTTTGACACTTTTCCATATTTTCACAAACCTTGACTAGTTTAAATGTGAATCCCTGGCCACCTTTTCTAAGGCTGCAACAAACTTCTTCAAAGTAAGGAGTGAATTGGGAGGGGGGCCACTTCTGCATCCTTGGGGAAGCCATGAATGGAGATTATATCAGTATTGGTCACAAAAAAAAATACGAATCGAAGCACATGAACAATTTAATCTCATTAAATAAGATGGTATTAGGATATGCAAGCTAAATTTTTAGCTAATTTTTTAAAATACTATCTTATTAGAGTGTGTAGGGTAAATTTAACCAAATCTTTAAAATGAGATGCTATTAGGATCTATAGGCTATCTTATTACCTAAATATTAAAAATATCAACATATTGAGGCATGAAAGCTAAAAATTAACCAAATGCTTAAATCTAAAGATGTAATTAGGGTATGCAAGCTAAGATTTTAGCTAAAACATTAAACTAATATCTTAGTAGTGCATGCAAGCTAAATTTAGATGAATATTTAAAATAATATGTTTTTAAGATGTGTGAACTAAATTTTACCTAAATCTTGCAATAAGATATTATTAGGATATGCAATCTAAGTTTAGCTAAACCAATAAACTAAGATATTGTCGTCACTGTGGATAGACAAACAAACAAAGAGTTTATGATAACTTCATATTAACAAATTGAAGCACATAGTGAAGACCAGTTGCATAAAATGTCTCTATTTTTCTACACAACTTAGATGTACTATGAATCTAAAAGGTCTGGCTGGGTGCTGGTGGAGGACTATTGGGAAAGAGAGGAGAGGGGAAACAGGTACAAATCCCGATTTTGGGAGTGGAAAAAGAACATATTACATATTACATGGTCACTTTGTACCTTATAAGAACATATTACATGAATAGTTTCTAAAGTGCATAACATAATTTATGCATAGTTGCACATGCATATGATGGAAAAAAATAAAAGATCCTTGTGTGATACAACTTTATAATATCTTGTAGATTAACATTCCTCTTCTCCAGTTTCTGCACAAGTCACTCAATATCTGTAATTCTTTTCAGATGTTGTCTTAAATCTTGGCGTAATGTTGTGTCCTCAACAAATGTCGGCACCATATCTGACCTATGCTTGATCTCATCTACATCTAACAGCATCAGTTTAAGCCACCTATTCAATAACATCTTTCCCACGCTAGTAGTACAAGTCCTTTTCATTAGTCCAAACAAGATAGAATTTTTGTTCTCATCTATATTACTTTCAAGAACATTTAATGCTTGTAGTGTTGAAGCATCCAGCCACATATAGCTTTCCAAGCTATATCATTGTATGGTAAATATCCCATAATTGTTATCATTTGCAAGAAAATTTTCATAAGAGAGGAGAGCCCGTACAGCTTGAGCGACATATTATGAACTTGAAACTAACTCCCTCAATGACTCTATAGGACCTTTAATAAGGAAATTGAGGTCTTGACTAACATCCCTGGAATTGAATTTGGCTTTCTTTTTTTCAGTTAAGAGAACATTACATCTCATCAACACATCATGTAAGCGCTTATTGGAAAGTGACTTCCTACTATATAGCGGCAACAAACATTTCCTGTATCCAAGAGATACCATGGAATATTCCATATTTGTGTATTGGTTGTCATCAATAAAATCCAACATGCCTAAGTCTCTCTTAGTCATATCAATAAATGTCATCTCGACCAAGAATCCATTATCCTGAGTAACATATTGCACATCTATTATCACAGGTGTATCTTGCATGTCCTAATGTCCTCTCATATAAGGGCCATGAGAAAGCACTTCCTTCTATTGCAAGTTATAACTATACTTTAACATTCAGCCAAGAGACTTGAAGGTCTGATGGAATTTGTGGGCCTAAAGGTGTGTCTTGCCTCATCTACGATCTTTTCCATACTAGGTTGTCAATTGTGGTATCACATATTGTCGAGATTGTCGAGATTTTTCTGGATGAGGTGGATCCAGGGTAGTAAGTAACCAACATGGCAGGTATTAAATAGTGGATATTGGTGCCTTAGATGCCTTTGCTTCTGCTCCATATGCCTTTGTCCACGCTTCTCCCGCTGATACTTATTAGGCTCAACTGCTGAACTCGGAAATCAAGTAAGCAAAGGTGAATAGTCAAATTAAAAGGGCCCAATCCAAGGCTACCCTATCTTTCTACTTTTGACTCTCGTCCCATCTCGAACTGGACACGTGCTCTTTCTTTATTCCGCCATGTCTAAAAGATTCTTGTTTCTTCTTTTGCGTATGGATTACTAGTCGTAATACCGTCCTTCACGGGGCAAATAAATTTTTAATGAAAGTTTTTCATGCCTATTATTTGATGGTTTAATCAATTTTACTAAGTTTCAATTTATTTTTAATATTATATATAAATGTGAATAAAATATTTTTTTTATATTATATATAAATTTGAGTAAAATATTTATATAGAAATTTACTAATTAAGTAAATTATAAAATTTTAAAGAAGAAAATGTTAAAGATTTTTTTTGGAAAAATTTGAAACACAAAATATAAATAAATACAATACACATACACGGAAATAGAGAAGCCTATTATTTATGTGCTCTGTGATTAACTAGAAATTAAGAGCAGCCCAGGAGCTGACCCAGCACAATGGCCAATGATTGTTAGCTAAGTTTTAGTAGTTAACATATGTATTAAAAATTTTGACTGGTGATCTAAATTCATAAACGTCAAATTGACCTTTCAAATATTTGTTTACATGTTAATGTTGACGTGTTTATAAGAAATTTACGTTTTATGAGAGGTCAACAAAATCAGAAATCCCGCATAATACCAATAGTGCAGATTTAGATCTCGTAGCTTGCAAGTTGCGACGTAATGCTTCCTACTTGCAGTTTCCTAATAATGTTTTTTGTCGATAGTATTGACTACATCAAGGTCCTATCACTTCTACTTATTTTTGTTGGTGGGATGGCCCAGTCATAAAGTTAGAATTCACTGCATCGAGATCTAGGATAAAAGCTAACTAAAACGCCCGGCGTTTTCGGCCGTCTTTTCATAAAAACTGGTCAATTTTTTGTTTGAAAATTGTCAATTTCTGTAATTATATTGAACTGTCTTACATTAAATAGCTGTTTTTAAAACCACCCAAAACATTAAAATTGCAATTAACCAGAATTGGTCTGCCGGATTCAGGCGGGTTGGGAGCGTTTTGGTTAGCGCTTATACTGGTCCCATCAAGATCCGTCAAGCATACGGTCTATGATTTTATTTTATTTTATCCTACTTGGTCAAAGCCTAGTATTGACTAGATCAAAACCAGCAAACATAGAGCCCATAAGAGAACTAAAAGCAAAATCAACTATTGACTTAGAGTATTAGTTTAAAGAACCAGCAATAAAATCAATTATTGCCCTTGCTGCTGTAGCGAAGACGAGTCAGAATGTTGCTCCTTCCTTTACCCTTTTCACATAACCGCGTACCCCACGCGGAAGCGAGTGTTTACTATTACAACCGAATTATTCTGACCTGCATCTATTTATTTCCTTTCACGCAACCTCATTCTGCGCTAACTACAACCACTTTGGGATACAGAAAAATCCTAAGTTCAAGACCCAGTAGGCTAATTTGGCCTGCCTGGACATTGAAATATTGATTTCTTCTTCTACTTCTCTAGCAGCTATCAAAATGTCGAAGGTATATATATATTTGCCCATATCACTAAATTGATCTCTTACAGTTTTTTTTGGTGAATGATTGAAGTATTCTATATTGACCGCTTTAACTGTTATTTGGATGTGTAGAAAATGGTGTTTAAAACGACCATAGAGAATGAGAGAAGCAAGATGAAGGCCATGAAGGCTGTTGCAGGCTCCGGAGGCAAGAATCTTATTGCATATGCAGGGAATTTTTTTTTTATCTATTTCCTGGGTTTTTTTTCCATTATTAGTTTATTAATGTTGTGGGTGCTCTGTTTCAGTGGACTCTATTGAAATCAACACGGAGGAGGGAAAGATAACTGCTGTGGGAGTAACAGACCCTGTTTATCTCGCAAAAAAACTGAGGAAATTGGGACACAGAGTAGAGCTGCTGAGCGTAGGTCCTGCCAAGGAAGACAAAAAGGATGATAAGAAAGAGGAGACTTCTAATATTGTGTATCATGTAAATTCCAGTGGCTATTACCCA
Source organism: Pseudotsuga menziesii (assembly GCA_001517045.1). NCBI lineage: Eukaryota > Viridiplantae > Streptophyta > Pinopsida > Pinales > Pinaceae > Pseudotsuga > Pseudotsuga menziesii. Next base: position 122,341 of record LPNX010260026.1, on the reverse strand, counting down.
TCATACAGTATTTATAGAGACGATTACTACAGTGGTTACACCATCTTATGATTGTAAATAAATACAGACAGAAGTTCACTCATACGTTTTATATAATTGTAATGGCCACGACTCCTGAGGGATCTTTGAGTTATTCATTCAGGTTGGTATGATATGACTCTGTAGCAAAATATATACTATAATAATAAAAAATATAGGTTATTTAACTAGTCATATAGATCCAAGTGTTAGAATTGGAATTTGTATTCATTTTTAACTCGATTTGATATTTGGGTGGAGTATTGCCTATGCTTTTTCATTTATGAAAAGAGGATGAGGCAAATGTACTGTCCAGATTGTTTCTATGGCAGTTTTTCAAAATTAGTTATAAAAACAGAAATATAAAAAATAACTGGTAGCTAGCTTATGAATGGATAAGTGATAGCAATGCATGGATAACCCATAATTGGTGAATGAATAACTAAAAGAATGTGAGAATAAAAAGAAAAATAATATAAAAAATAACTCATAGTTGATAAATGGATAACAATAAGAATATAGGCATAGATAACTCACAGTTTAACCCTTTTAACTCGAAGAATATAAAGAATACAAAAATTTTCCAAAGTGTCTTCCATTCCATAACTATCTCTTAACCATTTGATTTCTCTGGACATGATCCATGTCCAGCCACAAATTAACACAAGATTTAATTTACATATGTTATTATTCCATTAAAAAATTTAACCAAAACATATAATTTTCATCATAATAAGATTAACTCTAAAAAGACAATAAAATTCTAACTTTGCCCACAAGCACAGATAGCACATTCAAAAATAACTACTTAAAGCATTTCAAATACTATAAAATTCAACCATATACACCAGCATAAATTCCTAATTTGTTGTGGTTAAATGAATTTGTTCTGACTACAAAATTCAACCATATATACCAGCATGAATTCCTAATTTGTTGTAGTTTAATGAATTTGTTCTCCCTGAAATTATGGGCATTAAAGTTTGGACATAGAAGAATGTATAGAATATTTAAAAGCTTGAAGTCAAGCCATTGAATAATGAAGTATTCAATACGCAGGTCATTGATTGAGACATAAAAGGTAAAAGAGAGACCCGGAATTGAGTTTATTGAGCAATATCAACAACCTAAAATTCGGGTAGTTTTATTTATATTTCCATCCATTCAGTTTTAAAGTTAGATAGTTGATTGTATGGAAAAACTGAATACCACCCAGGTTTATACAGAGATCGCAAAATATTTTACCAAATCTTGACCATATCATATCCTTATTTAAATAAAAATACTTATTTAAATTTTAACCATGTCATATCACTACTTATTTAAATACCTAAAAATACTTATTTAAATTTTCCGTGCTGAATCACTACTTCGCTTAATCTTTATGTTTGTGCATCTCTCTCCCAAAGGAGCTACATGGAAAATATAAATGGCGAATGATTTAGTCTCCCTACTTAACTGAATGTTCATTATGCTGGATAGGACTTTGGCCTCGATAATGGAGGATTTTAATATGAAACCGAGTAAGATGGCTTAGGAGGTTGGAAGTTGGTGCCAAGTTGTCATGGTAAGAAATCAGCGTACTTTTGCTGTCAGTACCGTCTTCAGAAGAGTTCTGACATTGAATTTTTTTTTTAATCTTTATATCTCTAATTATTAGTATTTTCACACTTTCCCTTCATCTGTCTTTACCGTTTGAAGATTTTCACACTTTCCCTTCATCTGTCTTTTACCGTTTGAAGATGGGGTTGGAAGAGGCTCCAATTCCAGGGCGGAGCTTTTGGTCCTTTGAGGCTTACTGGACTTTGCTATCAATCGGAACTGCTACTCCATCTTTATCTATGCAGACTACAAAGTCATTTTGAACTGGGTTTCGGGGAAACATTCCTTTCATACAATGACACTTCACCATTGGGCAAGAAGAACTCCTCGCTCTTTTCCATCAGCTTTCTTTCAATCACATCTTCAGAGAGCTGAACTCGGTGGCAGATGGCCTATCAAAACAGGCTTTAGGCTGTGAAATGGGATTCATTATCTGGGAGCAGATTTTGGACGGATCCAGGTCCCATCATGGGCTGTTACATATTGACTAAGTCTATTAGGCACCCATTGTTTTTTCTCTCTCTCGAGTTTTAATTAGTTAAGTGATAAGTTTAATAGCAGGGTATTTATCCAATCTTTTTTGTAAGCTTTGTTTTGCCTTCTAGGATGATAGAAAACTGAAAGATGCTCTCTTTGGAATGTAAGAGTGATATGGCTTATTTAAGGAAGTATGGATCTAAGAAAAAATGTAAACAAGTGTCTTTTAAAACGTAACTTTCCTTTTAAATAAAGTTGCATTTTTGGGTTGTGAAAAAAAAAAGAGTGTAAAACTTATTTTTAGATTTTTTTTAATCTTAATAATAAACTGCCAAACTTATTTTTACATACACAAAGTTCATGTTTTTAAGGCAATATGACCATCAAGTGTGAGAGGCGTGTTAGACTAGAACATCCGACGACTCTAATAAATTGGGTAAAGTATGAGATGGTGGTCTGAAATAACTTTAATAAATTGATTAAGTAAAGCATAAAAGAATAATGACATGAAAACATTCAATAACAAGATTAACTTAAGTGTAACAAATGTATCAAAGATTCATTTTATTGCTGTTTTATTTTGTTATGTTTAAATGTATCTTAATTAAAATTTAAATAAGCTTAAGTTGAGTTAAAAGATGGTTAAAAAAAAGGTAACAATTTATTTTTATTTTTTAATATCAGTTTTTTTTATTAAATAGTATTTATTTTGTGTAATCTGTTATAAATAATGAAATTTTAGCCTTTGCTTAATAACTAGATATCTTTACAAAAGTGATTAGTTATACCTATAATCACTTTATACATAAATAAAAGCTATTTATAAATAAAAAAAGGCTATTGTTTTATATTAAATCTGACTTATTACCAAATTCGGTCATGTATGGATTCGTTGAACAAAGTTTTAATATAAACTAAAATTGCAGTCTATGAATGAATTCATGGTGATGTAAGTCTTTACAGTGAGTAGATCTTATTCTACTATGTAGAAGCTTCATCTTTTAAAAAAAAATTACTTTACATGTTTAAATTTTTTAATTATTTTAATAAAAAAAATATTTTTTGTTAAATTTTATTTCAAAATTGAAAATCACAAAGAACATAAATAACAATAATCATCCTTATAATCACTCCAAAACAAGGAAAAAGACTAATACCGTATTTCTATTGTCATTGTCTATTGTGTGAGTTTTCAACAGTTGGCATTAGCGTATTGTATGAGTTTTAAATGTCCAACCCCACGGTTTGGACTACTGACTCCGAAGGTCCTGCCTTTGCCGTGTTGAATACACGGAATGAGTTTTCAATGAGAGACTTCACGTTTGGACTAAGATTTAAGTGAATTAAAATCACACCCAATAAAATATAACAATACACAAATGCCCTGCACTATTTCTGAAAACAAAAGTACAGAATATACTTCGTTTCTTTTAAAAAATATAGTATATGTTATGAAAGAGACCGTGGTCTATTTCCGAAATAAAAAAATATGAGACTTTGCTGTATTTCTAAAACGAAAGGAAGTAAAACAGAGTATGCTCTGTTTTTCTACTGTAAAACAAACAAATTACAGTGATAAAAGAAAACTCTTTGTTAGAGTTTAAAAAAAACACCCACAAAGTTTATCAGTCATTAAAAAAATAATTTTCTAAATAAGATATCATACTCTTTAAATAAGAAATCAATAGGTTCAGCAAGTGAGTAGAGAAACATGGCAATATTTCATCAACAGCTATGTTACCAGAAACGTGACGGGACTGTATGTTTCTCAAAAAAAACGAAGAAGAAACGAAACCGAGACGAAAACCGCGGTTTTTTTCAGCCGTTCTCGTTTCTGGAATGGAGAAACCGTTTCTTACGAAATGATTCGTTTACGACAACGGTTTTAGCAGAAACCCTTTTGCGTTTTTCTTAAAACGTGGTCCGTTGCTGACGGTTTCTTGCGCGAGCTGGTGACTTGAAAGTTGGTGGGTGGTAAGTTTGATGAATTAAATGCCGAATTAATTAACAGGATGGAAGCCAGCTCGGTGGAGTATTATGGAAGGAAGCTTGCTATCTGCTGCCCATTGCCGATCCTAAGTTTACTCAAACTTTTGTATCTCTGCTATGAGTGTTTGTTCATGCGCTGGTTGCTGTGAGAAGTTGAGAACATTGAGGCAGAGGAAGTGGAGCCACTGATAAGGAGTGCCTCACGCCATAGTTGGGTTGTCTGCGTTGTCCGTGCGGGTTGTTTGCGTTGTCCGTGCTGAGAGCAGTGCGACAGGTGCATGCCTCACCCATAACTATATTCAAGCACATAAATTCAGGTGAGATACTTATCCTCCATTTAAAAAACATATCTCTGATAATGAGTTTGTTTTGACTTTGAAGTTTCAGAAGTTTTGGAATGCCGGGTTCGATTTCATGCCAACTTTAAAATTATGCTTGTTTTCTTTCTCTTGTGTAAATGTAAAGAGCTTAACACATAATTCATGGAGCAATTCTGCCTCACAATAACTGTAGAATTGCGCAAATGAATGGGTAATTTGTCGAAAAAATTAGGGGGTTTCTACAATTTCTTCCATTAAGAAGACATGGAAGCCTTTACCCATCTAAATATCTAAATATATATGGGTGTAGCCAAGAGGTTATATAAAAGGCATGAGACATATTTCTAAAGAAGCTCTCAGTATATTTATATGTTTCAGGAGACCATCCCAACAAGTGAACGAACGATTGAAAGTTTAGGCCCAAGATGTGGCATGTACAGTTCATCTTTGCAACCGATACCCAAAAACAAAAGCAAAAACTCTATCTGAGGATTGATCTGTCAGAGTTTATGTCATATTTTGTTGACATAGGCTCTAGCATAGGCTCTTCTTTTTTATAAAATAATATTCACAGAATTTCATTCCCCTCATTTCCCTTTATTTCGTTTATGAAAGAGATTTAGAGTTGCTCATGTAATCTCTGCATTTAAATAAACAGTGCAGTTTCATATTCTTCTGTATATGTTTATAGTTAACCTTTATCTTTAATATTATGAAGCAATTTTTAACTCTAGGATCAATGAATTACGTATACTATTGTGTTAAAAATATGATTCAGCAACCCACAACGATTATAAAAAAAATTACAATGATTTGTTGATTTCTTTGATTATGGTACCTATTAGAAAACTGAAAACCAAGAAAAATGCCTACTTTATTAGAAAATATGTAACATCAAGAAAAATAAAAGGCCCTTCCCATGTCTTACAGAATGAATTTTATAAAATATTTGATACTAGTTGATAATTTCTGGCCTTTTGTTCTTTTTGCGCTCAACATTTTTTTGTTCCCAAATATTTTAGTAGGAAGGATAAACAATTAAAATGCCTATATGTACAAGTTCAAAACTCATCAGCTAAACAGAGTCTCCCAATTTTGTTAATTCATGCAAAAATTTCTTATGCTAGCTAGCTGCAACCACTGTGCCTTTGATCAGAAAAACAAGACTATTAAAACTTTCAAACTCCCACTCAAACAAATTTCATTGTTTGAACTGAAAAAATGAATATACTTGTTGTGATCAAGGAAAGAGTCCACTACAATTCTGCCCATGAAAGGTTGTCCCATATAAAAGAACATACTATGCTCTCCTCAGTATAAGCATAAACATGAGCATACGACCATTATTCCTGATACCTTGAAAACATTATATCTATAGCTGATAATGCTGAAAGAAAAACTTCAATCCAAAGTAAAAATTCCTTCTCAAGTGCAACTTTACTTTAACACTATGCTTGCAAAGAAGCATTTTCAAACTACATGTTTGGTTATTAGTTAAACTGTTTGTGTCCATGCATTCAGTGATCTGAATCCAACTTAGTCATATTCAAGTTAGTAGTTGGGCTCAATGTCTTTTACCTTATCATAAATATCTTAAAGAACTTTGTTCTAGAACCACGGGAAGTTAGGATGCCTTATATGCAAAAGTAATGGAGTTGAAATACATGGACTTATTTGTTTTCATTTGCAATAGATACCAGATATTTTGGTTTGAAAGAGGAGAAAAGAACAAATGCGAAGACTCGATGGACACTGGATACTAGAGCTATATATCAATCCACTGGTAAGTTGAAACTAACTTCTGGAGCAGAGATTCTGACAGAAATGACTGTCCTAACAAACAAATGGAAATGAACTTAACGAAACTGGTCAGGACTGTTGAATATTTTGACCAATTCTAGAATGCTCCACTGAATATTCCAATTCCAACAATATGGAAGCTCGTTAGTAAGGTTTCAGTGGGCCAAAAGAGTCATAAATATCTTTCAATAGGCATTTGCTAGACCACGTTTTTTGTTTCCTGATTGCTATGCCATATTAACTCCATGCTTCTTCGCAAGTGGAAACTTGGAAAGAGGAGAAGAGAAGTTAATCGAATATCCTAGCATTTAGAATTGTTGGGCATTCATTTAATTTCTTCTCTTGCAACTCTGTGGGGCCGTAGTGTCTCCATAAAACACCTAGTCTTCAAAAATCTAGTTCCTGTAGAATGTGGGGAAAGCATATTATTGATTTAAGAAGTGAGCAAAGCATAGAAGATGCCAGCTATATTTTAGGACTTTGTCAAATCCAGGGCATGCAATTTAATGCATGAAATAATGGACGAATTCACCCAAATCAACTGTAGATTTTATTAGAGCTTAGAAAGTATAATTATCTATCAGCAATACTTAGTCAATAATGAAATAGCTTTCCCAGACCATCTGAAAATTTTATTAGAGCTTAGAAAATTTATTATGTGAATACGCTTCAGCAAAAATGGGGAAAAACGCTCAGTTCACTTGTAGCTATTGTTAGAGACCCAAAAATTTGAATTTTCTATTATAAACTTACTCACTGCATGCATTAGATTGTATGTCAATGTTTGTTCTTTTGAATAGCATCATTTTCGATTTTATTTGAAGAATATTCAGCATTTACAAAAACAATCAAGTTGGCATATTTCAAAAAGGTTTTTATTAGTATTGAGTTTCTATTTTAGGAAGCTTTAAACTTTAATTAAAAAAACAAAAAAAATGGCACTGTTTTGTAGCACGTCAACTCTTTTCAATTTTCCTCTATATTGAGCTATAAAAGCCTATATTTGGCACTATATTTTAGGACTCTGTCAAATCCAGGGCATGCAATTTAACACATGAAATAATGGACGAATTCACCCAAAATCAAGTGTAGATTTTACTGGAGCTTAGAAAGTATAGTTATCTATCAGCGATACTTAGTCAATAATGAAATAGCTTTCCCAGACCATCTGAAAATTTTATTAGAGCTTAGAAAATTTATTATGTGAATACGCTCAAGCAAAATGGGGAAAAACGCCCAGTTCACTTGTAGCTATTGTTAGAGACCCAAAAATTCAAATTTTCTATTATAAACTTACTCACTGCATGCATTAGATTGTATGCCCATGTTTGTTCTTTTGAATAGCATCATTTTCGATTTTATTTGAAAAATATTCAGCATTTACAAAAACAATCAAGTTGGCATATCTCAAAAAGGTTTTTAGTAGTATTGAGTTTCTGTTTTAGGAAGACTTATTTTGACAGTGTGTTATTTCTAATATATGTCCCTGTTTTTTTTTACAAAGTGTTATTTCTAATATATGTCCCTGAAGCAATGCTGAAGAAGCAGTAAGACTTATTTTGACAGTGTGTTATTTCTAATATATGTCCCTGTTTGTTTTGACAGAGTGTTATTTCATCTTTCTCCTAGCATTTCCTATTGCAACAGAAGAAATTTCATCAGCTGCACAAAGCAGAGCACCTATTTCTAATTAGAAACCTCCCATAGCAGTGCCAAAATCCTCTCAAAACAAGGAATACAAAGATGCAAAGAATGCTTTTGAAGCCAGGCTATGGGCAACAGTCAAATGCACTCAATCATATAGTGGGGGAACAAACGACACAACTGGTTCAAAGGTTTGGTTTTGCCCTTACTGTTAGACGCAAAAGTCAGGGAGTGTAGCAAGAGTTCAGTGGCATCTGCTTGGAATGGGGAAAAAAGAACAAATAAGTGTATGCAACAATGTGCCTAGTACAAAAAAAGCTTCGATACAAAAACAATTTAATGAACTGGAAAAGTTGAAACAGTTTGAAGGTTCAATTCAAACCAACAATTTAGCCAGTGGAGCAATGCTAGGTGGTCCACAAACTTCTTCTCAACTTCATGCTTCTACTTCCCAGCTTAACAACCCGTGGGATGTAAAAGGGAGAGAAAATCTTGATGCATCTGTTGGACGATTTTTTTTTGCAAATGGCATAGCTTTTAATGTTTGTAGGTCTCCTTATTGGAAGGACATGGTCAGAGATCTGGTTAACACTGCCCCTAAAGGTTACAAACCTCCTAGCTATGAAAAGATGAGGACATCCATGTTGTCTGAAGAGAGGGCTCAGATTGAAGCTAGACTTCATGACATTAAATATGGTTGGAAGGACTTCGGGATCTCCATTGTTTCAGATGGTTGGACAGATGTCAATCATCGTCCTCTTATAAATATTTTGGTTTCTAGTCCGAAAGGGGTTGTGTTTTTAAAATGTCATGACACTACAGGGAAAACAAAAGATGGTCCATATTTGATGGGTCTCTTCAAAGAAGCAATAGATGAGGTGGGAAGAGAAAATGTGGTTCAGATTGTTACAGACAGTGCCTCAAACAATGTGCTTGCTGGGGGTTTAATTGAGGATGAATATCCAACCATTTTTTGGACTCCATGTTCTGTGAATTGCATCAACCTCCTGCTTAAAGATATCAACAACATTGCTTGGGTTGGAAAAACTGTAACTGAAGCAAAGATGCTACAGATTTTTATTATTAATCATGCAGCATCCATAGCAATTTATAGAAAACATGCCAACCTCCAACTTCTTCGATGTGCCGAGACTAGATTTGCATCTGCATTCATTATGTTACAATGTCTCATCAAAGTGCATCAATCTTTGAGGGAGATGGTTGTTTCAATGGATTGGCAGAGGTGGAAGGGTTCTCATGTTGGGGATGGGATACGAGTTGAGGATATTATTATTGGCTTTTCTTCTGAGGATTTTTGGAGGAGGGTGGAGGATATTGTTACCCTCATCACACCTATTGTTTCCACGCTTCGCATGTTTGATAGTGATTGTCCATGCTTAGGGGACGTGTTTGAGAGTATGGATCAAATGAGAGAGAAGCTTCGTGACATAATGGAAGATGAAAATTCTAGGATCGACAGGGACACCCGGAATGAGGTGTGGGATCTTAGTCTTACAAGGTGGAAAATGCTTCATAGTCCTCTTCATTCAATTGCATTCCTACTCAACCCCAAATGGTTTCACAAGAAACCATCTTCAGATGTAGAGGTGATGCAAAATTGGAACACCTTTATAAGTAGATGTTATGATCGTGATGATCGCACTGATTTACAGCTTGAGTTGGGAAAGTTCTTGAGATCTGAGGGACACTTTGCAAATGAAGATTGTGCATATAATAGAGAGAAACTTGGAACCATAGACTTTTGGATACAATATGGTACAGGAACTCCCTTGCTTCGTCAGTTAGCTATTCGCTTACTTTCACAGGTATGTTCAACAATCAATACATTTAGTATGTTATAATGTTTAAACACTTCATTTTTATTTTTATTTTAGATTTTTTTTCAAGTTTTCAAATGTACCTTCTTAAATTTTAATTACATAATATTAATTTTACTTCATAGGTGACTAGTTCATCAGCATTGGAAAGAAAATGGAGTGAATATGCTTTTATCCATTCGGTAAAGAGGAATCGCTTAGGCACACAAAAGGCACAAGATTTGGTGTTTGTACACTCAAATCTACGTCTGCTATCTCGACAACAACTTGAGTACCAAAGAGGGCCTAGTAGGATGTGGGATTATGGCGGTTCACAGGATGATGGAGATGATGATCTTCCACTTGAGGTGTTGCAAGACAATGCTGAAGACATGTTAGATAACACCATACATCATGTTGACCAAAGTAGTGACTATGTAATTGGATAGTAGGCTCATACACCATTCTATTAAGTGAGCCAGAACATCTACTATCCTTGCTAGAAGAAAATTTTGAAAATTGCTAATAAGACAGAGTATTACATGTGAATACTGTAGAATTACATGTAAACTAAATACTTTTTTACTGTGGCATTTGAAATATCTTTTTCTAATTTCTTTTTGCAATATATGATATCAATGTAAAATGCTTTCTGACTGTGGCATTAAATTTCCTGTATAGAGTGAAGGATTATTATTGAGTGGGGTGCCTTTTAGATTTTTTGAGACTCTTCCAGATTCTTGTACAGAATTTGTTTGCAGTTGTTAGGTCAAATTTAAAATAATTAGTATGTTAGCTTAAATAATTGAGTGTCTTTGGAGGTGATGCTTGCTAGAGGTGATGCTTGTTGGAGGTAAGACAGGTAAATAAATCTGATCTTCCAGGGTTGGTGATCCCAACCCAATACTAATAATGTAATCTATACAAGTCTCTGTGTTATATTCCCTGTGTGAACTAATGTAATGAGAGCTTCTAGTATCATGTAAGTGGTTACAGTGTATTCAACCTTATGGAATATGTACAACCTTTGTTAGAATAGGTAACAGCTTATGTTAGTTACATAATAAAAATACTGGAATCAATGGTCTTCACACGTTTTTCTCACAATTACCTATAGTAATTGCAGGATTTTTTTTTGCTTTGCTAATAACTAGTCAAATTAGTTATTGTTATGAACAGCCTTGCTTGTCTTTTCTATCAGATCTGAACTTACATACCTTGCATAGCTCATGTGGGAACGAATAGTACTACATTATGTCACACTACTCATGCCAAGTCAAAGACAAGAACTGCTTTTTAGTATATATGAATTCAATTCATCACTGATTGGGTCTCCTATGAACTTAAATTTAAGTTGGTATACCACAAAATATTTTGTTACTACTGAATATATCTTGGAACTTTCATTTTTGTTATTTTTCTCTCTCCTCGTTTCTTTGAATGCGAAACCTCTAAACTTCGTTTCTCGTACCATTCCCGTTTCTCGTTTCGTTTCCCGTTTCCCGTTTCTGGTAACATAGATCAACAGATGGCAGAAACAGTTAGGGAGATGCTCAGTTACTATTGTCCGAGTATCAAATACAAAAGTTAGGTATCACGTTTTTCAATCTCCCCTTGATGTCAAGCTTTTGAATTCCAAAAGTGATATAAGATTCTCCAGTTTATCCTTTGGATGAGTTATAGTAAAAATGTTTCAGATCGGTATAATTCATAGGAAATTTCTCTTATACAACATCGTAAATGAAATGAAGTGGGATGTCTATATGTTTGTTCCTCTGGAAAAATAGATTATTTGTCATAGATATTCTGCTTTTTTTATTGTCACAATAAACTTTGTTGAGAATAGAGCAGCTAACTTCTGAATATCTGTATCACAATGAGTTAACAGCTTCCTGTAAACCCATGTTTCTCAGCCACATGCAATTCTCGTACTTTGGACCCCTGTCTATGAGCAGTATGCAATGCATCCAGCTGTAGATGGAAAACACTAACAACATATTTCTGGAATAACTTAAAAATATTTCCCTTTGATAAAATCAAATGCATAGCATTATGTGGGCAGACACAAACATACAGGGACAAACAATTAAATTTGGCAAAGAGCATAAATATGCAGAGCGGATAAACATACACATGTTCAGAAATAGATATGGGTACAAAAATGTGTTTTTATTTCCTTTAGCATTCCTTTTCCATTAACCAGCAGCCGCAGCCAAGAAAAACCAACCGCAAAATTACATTGAAGGCAGATTTAGATTGGAGATATCTCTAGAACAGGGCGTCTAGAGCCTTCGAGAGATGTCGGTGTAGGGATTGACTTTTTTAGGAAATCTCTGATCATTTAATAGAGCATTCATGGAGGAAACTACCAACCGCAACTAAGTCAATGAGCTGGCAATGGGTTGATGAACTTGATCTCAACGGTTCTTATTTGTTGTAATTTGGTTTCATCAACCAACATTCTCCCACTTGAAATTAAATGGAGGAAAATATCTGGTTATTCATCCAAAACTATGGATCATGTTACTCCCAAGCCAACCAAGCTTCTACAAATCTCTTGCTTGTCTTTTGGCAAAACTTTAGTGAGCATATCAGCAGGGTTCTCAGTAGTTTGAATCTTTTCCAGATTTAAATGCCCTTCTTCTAACACTTGGCGAATCCAGTGGTACCTTAGATCAATGTGCTTGGTCCTTGAATGAAATGTCGGGCTTTTCGCCCAGTGAATGGCACTCTAACTGTCACAATGCAACACATACTTGTCCTGTTTTATTCCTAGCTCTCCTAGGAATCACTGCATCCACAACATCTCTATGCAAGCTTCTGTTGTAGCTATGTATTCTACCTTAGTTGTGGAGAGAGCTGCAGTTTTTTGTAGCCTAGATACCCAAGACACTGCTGCACTTGCAAATGTATACAAGTAACCAATGGTGGACTTTCTAGTGTCCACATCTCCAGCTATATCTGCATCTGTAAAACCTTCAAGCACAATATTAGGATTGCCAAAACACAAACAAAAATGACTAGTACTTTTGAGGTAGCTTAAAATCCACTTTACCGCTCGCCAATGTTGTTTTCCCAGATTGGCATGAAATCTACTCAGTACTCCCACTGGGTGTGCGATGTCTGGGCGTGTACATACCATGGCATACATCAAGCTTCCAACTACTGAAGCATAGGGGATTTTTCTCATTTCCTCCTTCTCCTTGTCATTACAAGGGCACAAATCAATACTCAATTTGAAGTGGGTTGCATTAGGTGTTACCACTGGTTTGGCATCCTTCATGTTGAACCTGTTAATCACCTTCTCAATATAGCTTTCTTGTGACAGCCACAACCTTTTATCCTTTCTGTCACGTATGATCCTCATGCCCAATATTTGGTGTGCTTGGCCTAAATCCTTCATTGCAAATTGACTTCCCAAGTCCTTCTTCAACCTGTTAATCATGCTTTTATCATGCCCAACAACTAGCATATCATCCACATATAGCAGCAAAATGATAAACCTTTCTTGGTCATACCGTTTAATGTAAACACAATGATCAACCTCTAATCTCCTAAAACCATGTTCCAACATGAATGAATCAAACCTTTTATACCATTGGCAAGGTGCCTGTTTCGGCCCATAGAGACTCTTCTTCAATTTACAAACTAAGTTTTCTTTGCCTTTTGTTTTGAATCCTTTTGGCTGCTCCATATAAATCTCCTCCTCCAATTCTCCATGAAGGAAGGCAGTCTTCACATCTAGTTGTTCACACTCTAAATCTAAAGTAGCAACAAGACCAAGAATAATTCTAATGGATGACATTTTAACAACAAGTGAAAAAATTTCATTAAAATCAATACCTTCTCTTTGGGCAAATCCCTTCACCACCAACCTTGCCTTGTACCTCTCCTTCTTTCCTTCACCCTCATGCTTGATCTTGTACACCCACTTGTTTTGAATATTTTTTCTTCCTTTTGGAAGCTTTACTAGCTCCCATGTTTTGTTCTCCAACAAAGAATCAATTTCTTCCTGCATGGCTTTCTTCCAATCTTTGCTATGCTCATCATCACAATCCTCCTGAAAACAATGAGGTTCACCTTCATCAGTTAACAAAATATAATTTGAGGGAGGATACCTTTGTGATGGCGTATGAGGCCTAGTGGACCTGTGAACCGATTGTGGTGGTATATTTTCGGGTTGGATCTCTTGTAATGGCTGCTGCAGGGCTTCAACTTCTCGCTGCCCATAATTTTCAGCAGCCTGTTCATCATCTTCAGCTGGTTGTCCACCATTTTCTGCCTGCTGTCCATTATTTTCTAGCAATGGTGGGATGTTTTCTTGTTGCTCAACAAACCTATCAGTTGATTTCTTGACCTTCATATCAGATGTAGGCTTCTTGAACATTTCTAACTCATTGAATATGACATCCTTGCTTCTAATAACTTTAGATTTAACCAGATCCCACAATCGATAACCAAATTCACCATCAGCATACCCAATAAAAATACATTTCATGGATTTGTTTTATCTAATTTGGTTCTTTTCTCATTGGGAATGTGTACAAATGCTTCACATCCAAAATTTTTCAAGTGAGAGTAGTTTACCTTCTTGTCCGTCCAAACTTCTTTAGGGATGCCACTGTCCAAGGTTGTTGTAGGCGATCGGTTGATGGGGTAACAAGCTATCCTCACTGGTTCTGCCCAAAAATGCTTCTCCAACCCAAAATTTGACAACATGCTCCTCACCTTCTCCATGATGGTGCGATTCATCCTTTCTGTAGTACCATTTTGTTGAGGAGTACCAGGGACTGTCTTCTCATGCTTTATGCCAAATTTGTTGCAACAGTCCTTGAAGGCATTGGAGCAATATTCCCCACCATTATCTATCCTTAAGCACTTGAGCAGTTTGTTAGTCTCTCTTTCAACACCGACATGAATTTTTTGAAATATCTCAAATACCTCATCTTTTCCCTTCATAGGATAGGTCCAAACTTTTATAGATGCATCATCTATGAAAGTAACAAAATATGAAGATCCTCCTAGAGACTTAACATTAACCGGCCCAAATACATCAAACTATACCAATTCCAATAGATTCTTTTTTCTTTCATGGCCTCCTCTCATAAATGAGACTCTAGGCCGCCTACCATATATACAATGATCACAAAGATCAAGTTCATAATATTTCAAACCTGGAAGAAGATTTTTGCCAACAAGAATTTTTAGGCCCTTTTCGCTCATGTGGCCCAAACGCTTATGCCACAAATCTAGTGAGGCTTCTTCTTTTGCAATAACAACGACATTTGATTTTCTTGTTGTTGCTCTCAATGTATACAGTGTCCCTATTTTGAATCCTCTAGCCATGACAAATGCTCCTTTGTTAATTTTCCAGCCACTCTTTCCAAAGCTAGTGGAGCAACCTTCATCATCCAATTGTCCCACTGAGATTAGGCTCATGCGCATCTCTGGAACATGCCTAACTTGTTTTAACAGTATATCATGCACATCCTTTGTTTGGATTTGGACATCTCCCACTCCAACAATGTCACAAAAGTGATTGTTTCCTATATGTACTCGGCCATAGTCTCCAACTTCATATGACACAAAATTGGTTTTGGATGGGGTTACATGGTGAGATGCCCTAGAGTCTAGAATCCAATCGATGCTACTGCTAGAGGTGTATAGGCATGCATTTTCCATTGAAATAGTAAATAAAACATCAGTATATGAAACTACAGTAGTGGTCTCACCTTCATTTGTGTTGGATTATTCTTTATTTGAGCTAGTTGAGTTTTGCTCCTTCTGTTCTTTCTTCCATATCTGACATTCTCTTTTCATGTGTCCTGATTTTCCACAATGATAGCAAATAATTCCGCCTCTTCTTGATTTTGATCCACCCCTTGACTTGGAACACCCTTGCCTAGTTCGGTCAATTTTCCTTCCACGATAAGCTATGGTGAGAGCTTCTCCTCCCTGGTTTTCTGTCACTGATTTTCATCGTAGCTCCTCATTCATTAAGTTGCTGCTAACATCATCAAACTTCAGGGTCCTTGCAGGAGCTGAAGTGCTTATGGCAACTGTCAGATTCTCCCAACTGTCTTGCATGGAGCACATGAGAAGGATGGCTCTGATTTCATCATCCAATACGATTTTAATAGAGGCAAGCTGACTCGTAGTGATGTTGAATTCATTTAGGTGCTCTGCAATTGAAGCACCCTCCTTCATCTTCAAATTGTACATCTTCTTCATCAAAAATACCTTGTTTTATGTTGTGTTTTTCTCATACAGATCATGTAGTTTCTTCCATAGATCTACTGATGTCTTCTCTCCAACTACATTGAAGTAGACATTCTTTGCTAAGCATTTCCTGATTGTAGCAATGGCCTTCCTGGCAAGCTTGTTCCATTCTTCATCTGCCATTGATTAAGGTTTACTTGCTGCTCCTTAAATGGGAAAATATTGATCTTTTAAGATGAGTATGCCTTCCATATGTTCTTTCCACAGAGAAAAATTAGTCCCATTTAGATTCTCCATGTCACTCACAGTTGTACTCTCCATGCTGCTTCAAATAGCACTACTGAAACTCCCCCTCTCCAATTCTGGCCTCCTCAGAATCTCACAGGCTTACAGACAAAGCAAATGCACACTAGACATCCTCTAATGGCCAACTTCTTCTACAACAAGGGTTGGCTCTGATATCAATTGTTGAGAATAGAGTAGCTAACTTCTAAATCTCTATATCACAATGAGTTAACAGCTTCCTGTAAACCCCTGTTTCTCAGCCACATGCAATTCTCTTACTTCAGACCCCTATCTGTGAGCAACATGCAATGCATCCACCTGTAGATGAAAAACACTAACAACATATTTCTGGAATAACTTTAAACTATTTCCCTTTGATAAAATCAAATGCATAGCATTACGTGGACAGACACAAACATATCGGGACAAACAATTAAATTTTGCAAAGAGCATAAATATGTAGAGAGAATATACAGACACATGTTCAGAAATAGATATGGGTACAAAACTGTGTTTTTATTTCCTTCAGCGTTCCTTTTCCATTAACCAGTAGCCGCGACCAAGAAAAACCAACCGCAAAATTACATTGAAGAAAGATTTAGATTGGAGATATCTCTAGAACAGGGCATCTAGAGCCTTCGAGAGATGTCGGTGCAGGGATTGAATTCTTTAGGAAGTCTCTGATCATTTAATACAGCATTCATGGAGGAAACTACCAACCGCAACTAACTCAATGAGCTAGCAATGGGTTGATGAGCTGGATCTCAACGATTCTTTTTGTTGTAATTTGGTTTCATCAACCAACATATAAATTCACTCCCAAGTCTTCTAATATCCTTGTCATCAAAATAGCTTGTGTGCTTATTGATGCTTTTGCAATACATTCCACTTCAATTGTACATAAAGCAACAATATGTGGTTTTTTGTTGTTGTTGTTATGCCAGGAAACCAGATTTACTCCAAAGAAAAAATCATATCCTGAAGTATTATTTCAATCATCTAATCTACCTCCCCAACCCAAATTTGCATATGTGTATGCTACAACATTTAGATCATTGGCAATACTATAAAATAATCCAAAAAATTTAGTACTAGTTGCATTTTGTGAATTCTTTTGGTTGCCTGCCAATGAGGCACATGAGGTTGAAACGTGAACCTTGCAACGCAACTTGTAACA
>LPNX010260026.1:48382-88734 GCA_001517045.1 Pseudotsuga menziesii | reverse complement strand
TTATTTTTTGCCGACATGTTAGTAACGTTACATCACGTGACATCACGTGACAAGATCTCCCCCATACTGGGCTGTAGAGCGCCTCTCGGCGCAATAAAGATGTAATTAGGGTATGCAAGTTAAAATTTTAGATAAAACATTAAATCGATATCTTAGTAGGGCATGCAAGCTAAATTTAGATGAATATTTAAAATAAGATGTTATTAAGATGTGTGAACTAAATTTTAGGTAAATCTTGCAATAAGATGCTACCCTCTGTATGCAATCTAAGTTTAGCTAAACCTATAAACTAAGATATTATCGACACAGTGGATAGACAAACAAATAAAATTTTTATGATAACTTCATATTAACAAATTGAAGCACGTAGTGAAGCCTAGTTGCATAAAATGTCTCTATTTTTCTACATAACATAGATGTACTATGAATCTAAAAGGTTTGGTTGGGTGCTAGTGGAGGACTATTGGGAAAGAGAGGAGAGGGGAAACAGATACAAATCCCGATTTTGGGAGTGGAAAAAGAACATATTACATATTACATGGTCACTTTCAAGGAAATGGTCACTTTGTACCTCATAAGAACATATTACATGAATATTTTCTCAAGTGCATAACATAATTTATCCTAGTTGCTCATGCATATGATGGAAAAAAAATAAATTAAAAGATAAAAGATCCTTGTGTGATACAACTTTATAATGTCTTGTAGATTAACATTCCTCTTCTCTAGTTTCTACACAAGTCACTCAATATCTGTAATTCTTTTTAGATGTTGTCTTAAATCTTGGCGTAATGTTGTGCCCTCAACAAATGTCGACACCATATCCAACCTACGCTTGATATCATCTACATCTAACATCGTCAGTTTGAGCCACCTATTCAATAAACTCTTTCCCATGCCAGTATTACAAGTCCTTTTCATCAGCCCAAACAAGATAGAATTTTTGTTCCCATCTATATTACTTTCAAGAACATTTAAAGCTTGTAGTGTTGAAGCATCCAGTCGCATGTAGATTTCCAAGCTATATCATTGTATGGTAAATATGTCATAATTGTTATCATTTGCAAGAAAATTTTCATAAGAGAGGAGAGCCTGTACAGCTCAAGCGACATATTATGAACTTGAAAGTAACTCCCTCAATGACTCTATAGTGCCTTTAACAAGGAAATTGAGGTCTTGACTAACATCCCTGGAATTGAATTTGGATTTCTTTTTTTCAGCTAAGAGAACATTACATCTCGTTAACACATCATGTAAGTGCTTATTGGAAAGTTACTTCCCACTATATAGCGACAACAAACATTCCATGTATCCAAGAGATACCATGGAATATTCCATATTTGTGTATTGGTTGTCATTAATAAACTCCAACATGCCTAATTCTCTCTTAGTCATATCAATAAATATCATCTCGACCAAGAATCCATTATCTTGAGTAACATATTGCACATCTATTATCACGGGTGTATTTTGCGTGTCCTAATGTCCTCTCATATAAGGGCCATGAGAAAGCACTTCCATCTATTGCAAGTTATAACTATACTTCAAAATTAAACCAAGAGACTCGAAGGTCTGATGGAATTTGCGGGCCTAAAGGTGTGTCTTGCCTCATCTACAATCTTCTCCATACTAGGTTGTCAATTGTGGTATCACATAAGAACTCCAAAAATATATGTATTCAGGTTTGATGGAGACCTAGCCATCTTTTTCAGATGGAGACCCCTCGCATCAAAGGCCCAATCCAAGGCTACCCTATCTTTCTGCTTTTGACGCTCGTCCCATCTCGAACTAGACATGTGCTCTTTCTTTATTTCACCATGTCTAAAGATTCTTATTTCTTCTTTTGCATATGGATTACTAGTCGTAATATCGTCCTTCATGGGGCAAGCGAAAATGATATGAGTAGGCCTGGAAATTTAATTTTCTTGTGCCTGTCAATAAATTTTTAATGATGGTTTCAAGTTTTTCATGCCTATCATTTGATGGTTTAACCAATTTTTATGAGTGTCAATTTATTTTTAATATTATATATAAATGTGAATAAAATATTTTTTTTTATATTATATATAAATATGAGCAAAATATTTATATAGAAATTTACTACTTAAGTAAATTATAAAATTTTAAAGGAGAAAATTTTAGAGATTCTCGTTGGAAAAATTTGAAACACAAAATTAGAAACACAAAATATAAATACAATACAATACACATACACCGAAATAGAGAAGTCTATTATTTATGTGTTCCTTGATTAACTAGAAATTAAGAGCAGCCCAGGAGCTGACCAAACACAATGGCCAATGATTGTTAGCTAAGTTTTAATAGTTAACATATGTATTAAAAATTTTGACGGGTGATCTAAATTCATAAACGTCAAATTGGCGTTTCAAATATTTGTTTACATGTCAATGTTGGCGTGTTTATAAAAAATTTACATGTCAATGTTGGTGTGTTTATAAAAAATTTACATGTCAAATACGTGTAAAAATGAAAAAAACGTTATGTGGAACGTCATATTCCAGGCCTGGATATGAGCCTTCTCTTTTTCAGTGGTTGAAAGCGACACCAGAGGAAATGGAAGGGGCATCTTTTGATACTATAATAAAGGGCATCATCCGCTGTGGGATCACTGCCCGAAGGTATCATTTATGCTCCAAGATTATTATTGACAATGCACAAGATTTTACATTAGTTGATATGGTGGAATTTTGTCAGAATTACAACATGTATGAGGGGATTTCTACTTCATACTACTAACAAGGAAATGGACTAGATGAATCATCAAACAAAAGCTTGCTCAAGATCATAAAGAAATATCTCTATGAAAACAAAAAGGCGCAAGATTTGAATCTTAGATATGTACTATGGGTTGACACGATAAGTGTGAAAATTTCAATTAGAAAATCCCCTTTCCATATGGTATATGGAAAATAAGAAATCTTTCCTATCAATTATAGTTGTTTATGCTAAAATTGACCCAAAATGAAGTTAAAGAGAGAAATGATATGATCAGGAGGGTGTATGAACTAATTTAATTGTAACAAGCAAAAGAGAAATTCAACATAAGTTATAGGAGCATCGGAGAAGGATGAAGAAGACCTTTGACAAAGAAAAGCTATTGAAAATTACTTTTAGCCAAGGGATTTAGTCTTAAAATGGGATGCTAGATGAGAGGATAGAGGCAAACATTGCAAGTTTTATAACCTATTGCAAGGACCCTATATCATATCATCAACATTCATGCATTTCTTTCCCTAAAAAACACTGAAAGTAAAGTATTATAATATAAGCTAACCAAATTATTACACCACATTTTCACAATTTAAATAAATATTTTCAAACTCTTCTTCAAAGAGAATTTAAGGTTTTTATCAATAAACCTCCCCCACCAACCTCCCCCCACCATGTGGACAATAGTGAAATGCAAATTTTATTTTGAGAACATCACATAATATTGCAGCATTTACTCCTAAAATAACAGTGCATCACATGCAAAACTATATACAGATATTGTACATATAAAATAAAATTAAAATTTCAACGTTTACTCTTAAATAACACTACAACATATCAGACATAGGACATATAAATTTTAAACTAAGTTTAAATTAATAGACTCGCAAATATCATGTATTACTACACGGGCAGGCAACTTCGCGTCGAGAGTTCATAATGCAATTTTTAACTCTGATGAAAAGTCAAAAGGTCAACAAGATCATAAATTATGATGGAAATTCTCTCGTAGCTTGCAAGTTGCGACGTAATGCTTCCTACTTGCAGTTTCCTAATAATGTTTATTGTCGATAGTATTGACTACATCAAGGTCCTATCACTTCTATTTATTTTTGTGGGTAGGATTAGTATTCACTGCATCGAGATCGAGTAAGGTAAATGCTAACTAAAACGCCCCGCGTTTTCGGCCGGTTTTTCATAAAAACTGGTCAATTTTTTGTTTGAAAATTGTTATATCGATGTTTTTGAAATTTCTGTAATTTTATTGAACTGTTTTAGATTAAATAGTTGCTTTTAAAACCACCCAGAACATTAAAATTGCAATTAACCCTTGGAATGATGATTTAGATCAGAATTGGTCTGCCGGATTCAGGCGGGTTGGGAGCGTTTTGGTTAGCGCTTATACTGGTCCCGTCAAGCATACGGTCTATGATTTTATTTTATTTTATCCTACTTGGTCAAAGTCTAGTATTGACTAGATCAAAACCAACAAAAATAGAACCCATAAGAGACCTAAACGCAAAATCAACTATTGACTGAGTATTAGTTTAAAGACCCAGCAATAAAATCAATTATTGCCCGTGCTGCTGTAGCGAAGAAGAGTCAACTATCAGAATGTTGCTCCTTCCTTTACCCTTTTCACATAACCGCGTACCCCACGCGGAAGCGAGTGTTTACTATTACAACCGAATTATTCTGACCTGCATCTATTTATTTCCTTTCACGCAACCTCATTCTGCGCTAACTACAACCACTTTGGGATACAGAAAAATCCTAAGTTCAAGACCCAGTAGGCTAATTTGGCCTGCCTGGACATTGAAATATTGATTTCTTCTACTTCTCTAGCAGCTATCAAAATGTCGAAGGTATATATATATTTGCCCATATTACTAAATTGATCTCTTACAGTTTTCTTTGGTGAATGATTGAAGAATTCTATATTGACCGCTTTAACTGTTATTTGGATGTGTAGAAAATGGTGTTTAAAACGACCATAGAGAATGAGAGAAGCAAGATGAAGGCCATGAAGGCTGTTGCAGGCTCCGGAGGCAAGAATCTTCATTACTTTATTGCATATGCAGGGAATTTTTTTTTTATCTATTTACTGGGTTTTTTTTCATTATTAGTTTATTAATGCTGTGGGTGCTCTGTTTCAGTGGACTCTATTGAAATCAACATGGAGGAGGGAAAGATAACTGCTGTGGGAGTAACAGACCCTGTTTATCTCGCAAAAAAACTGAGGAAATTGGGACACAGAGTAGAGCTGCTGAGCGTAGGTGCTGCCAAGGAAGACAAAAAGGATGATAAGAAAGAAGAGACTTCTAATATTGTGTATCATGTGAATTCCAGTGGCTATTACCCATCATACAGTATTTATAGAGACGATTACTATAGTGGTTACACCATCTTATGATGGTAAATAAATACAGACAGAAGTTCACTCATACGTTTTATATAATTGTAATGGCCACGACTCCTAGAGGGATCTTTTAGTTATTCATTCAGGTTGTATGATATGACTCTGTAGCAAATATATATTATAATAAAAAAATATAGGTTATTTAACTAGTCAGATCCAATTGTTAGAATTGGAATTTGTATTCATTTTTATTTTGATTTGATATTTGGGTGGACTACTACCTATGCTTTTTCATTTACAAAAAGAGGATGAGGCAAATGTACTGTCCAGATTGATTTTATGGTAGTTTTTCAAAATTGGTTATAAAAACAGGAATATAAAAAATAACTGGTAGCTAGCTTATGAATGGATAAGTGGTAGCAATGCATGGATAACCCATAATTGATGAATGGATAACTAGAAGAATGTGAGATAAGAAGAAAAATAAAATAAAAAATAACTGAAAGTTGATAAATGAATAACAATAAGAATATAGGCATAGATAACTCACAGTTTAACCCCTTTAACCAGAAGAATATAAAGAATACAAAATTTTTCCAAAGTGTCTTCCATTCCATAACTATCTCTTAACCATTTGATTCCTATGAACATGATCCATGTCCAACCACAAATTATGTGGGTGTGCTAGTTATATATAATTATATAATTTTTTTTAAAGTTTTTATATGCTAAAGTGATTGTTTCGAAATGTTCCATTTACCAATAAAATTTTATAAAAAATACATTTCAATAACTAGAAATTTAAGACACAAGATTTAATTTACATATGTTATTATTCCATTGAAAAATTTAACCATAATTTTCATCATAGTAAGATTAACTCTTAAAAAACAATAAAATTCTAACTTTGCCCACAAGCACAGATAGCACATTCAAAAATAACTACTTAAAGCATTTCAAATACTATAAAATTCAACCATATATACCAGCATAAATTCCTAATTTGTTGTGGTTAAATGAATTTGTTCTGACTATAAAATTCAACCATATATACCAGCATGAATTCCTAATTTGTTGTAGTTTAATGAATTTGTTCTCACTGAAATTATGGGCATTAAGGTTTGGACATAGAAGAATGTATAGAATATTTAAAAGCTTGAAGTCAAGCCATTGAATAATGAAGTATCCAATACGCAGGAGATTGATTGAGACATAAAAGGTAAAAGAGAGACCCGGAATTGAGTTTATTGAGCAATATCAACAACCTAAATTTCGGGTAGTTTTATTTATATTTACATCCTTTCAATTTTAAAGTTAGATAGTTGATTGTATGGAAAAACTGAATACCACCCAGGTTTATACAAAGATCGCAAAATATTTTACCAAATCTTGACCATATCATATCCTTATTTAAATAAAAAACTTATTTAAATTTTAACCATATCATATCACTACTTATTTAAATACTTAAAAATACTTATTTAAATTTTCCGTTCTGAATCACTACTTCGCTTAATCTTTATGCTTGTGCTTCTCTCTCCCAAAGGAGCTACATGGAAAATATAAATGGTGAATGATTTAGTCTCCCTACTTAACTGAATGTTTATTATGCTGGATAGGACTTTGAGCTCGATAATGGAGGATTTTAATATGAAACCGAGAAAGATGGCTTAGGAGGTTGGAAGTTGGTGCCAAGTTGTCATGGTAAGAAATCAGTGTACTTTTGCTGTCAGTACCGTCTTCTGCCGTCTTCACAAGAGTTATGACATTGATTTTTTTTTTTTTATCTTTATATCTCTAATTATTAGTATTTTCAAACTTTCGCCTAATCTGTCTTACCGTTTGAAGATGGGGCTGGAAGAGGCTCCAATTCCAGGGCTGAGCTTTTGGCTCTTTGGGGCTTACTGTACTTTGCTATCAATCTGAACTGCGGCTCCATCTCTATCTATGGAGACTCCAAAGTCATTCTGGACTGGGCTTCGGGGAAACATTCATTTCACACAATTGCACTTCACCATTGGCCAAGAAGAATGAAGGATCTCCTTGCTCCTTTCCATCAGCTTTCCTTCAATCACATCTTCAGAGAGCTGAACTAGGTGGCCGATGGCCTATCAAAATAGGCTTTAGGCTGTGAAATGGGATTCATTGTCTGGAAACAGTTTTTGGATTGATCTAAGTCTGATCATGGGCTGTTACTTATTGACTAACTCTATTAGGTACCCATTGTTTTTTTTGTCTCTTAAGTAGTTAAGTGATAAGTTTAATAGCAGGGTATTTATCCAATATTTTCTGTAAGCTTTGTTTCGCGGAAATATGGATGTATGGATCTAAGAAAAAATGTAAACAAATGTCTTTTAAAAGGCAACTTTCCTATTAAATAAAGTTGCATTTTTAGATGTGAAAAAAAAAAAGTGTAAAACTTATTTTTAGTGTGTTTTTTAATCTTAATAATAAACTGCCAAACTTATTTTTACATACACAAAGTTCGTGTTTTTAAGGCAATATGAGTGTGAGAGGCGTTTTAGACGAGAACATCCGACGACTAATAAATTGAGTAAAGTATGAGACGGTGGTCAGACGAATACATGAAATAACTTCAATAAATTGAATAAATTGATCAAGTAAAGCTTAAAAGGATAATGAGATGAAAACATTCAATAACAAGATTATTTGTTATGTTTAAATGTATTTTAATTAAGATTTAAATAAGCTTAATTTAAAGGGTGGTTAAAAAACCAGTAACAATTTATTTTTATTTTTTAATATCAGTTTTTTATTAAATAGTATTTGTTTTGTGTAATCTGTTATAACTAGATATCTTTACAAAAGTGATTAGTTATACTTATAATCACTTTATATATGAATAAAAGTTATATATAGATAAAAAAAAGGCTATTGTTTTATATTAAATCTGACTTATTACCAAATTCGGTCATGTGTGGATTCGTTGAACAAGTTTTAATATAAACTAAAATTGCAGTCTATGAATGAATTCATGGTGATGCAAGTCTTTATAGTTAGTAATTCTTATTCTACTTAAAGCTTCATCATTTAAAAAAAAATTCTTTACATGTTTAAATTTTTTAATTATTTTAATAAAAAGAATTACTTTTGTTAAATTTTATAATTTTATTTCAAAATTGAAAATCACAAAGAACATAAATAACAATAATCACTCCAAAGCAGGGAAAAAGACTAATATGAGTTTTCAACAGTTGGCATTAGCGTATTGTATGAGTTTTAAATGTCCGACCCCACGGTTTGGACTACTGACTCCGAAAAACTTGGTAAAAGACTCCTAAATGATTTTAATAATGTCAAGACAGGTCCTGCCTTTGCCGCGTTGAATACACGAAATGAGTTTTCAATGAGCGACTTCACGTGTGGACTCAGATTTAAGTGAATTAAAATCACACCCAATAAAAAAAAACATCATTTCCAGTCAACAATATAATGGGAATGGATTGCACAACTAAATATAACAATACACAAATGCCCTACACTATTTCTGAAAACAAAAGTACAGAATATGCTTCATTTCTTCTTAAAAATAGTAGTATATGTTATGAAAGAGACTGTGGTCTACACGGAATGAGTTTTCAATGAGCGACTTGAATACACGGAATGAGTTTTCAATGAGCGACTTCACGTTTGGACTAAGATTTAAGTGAATTAAAATCACACCCAATTAAAAAAAACATGAGTTCCAGTCAATAATATAATGGGAATAGATTGCACAACTAAATATAACAATAGACAAATGCCCTGCACTATTTCTGAAAACAAAAGTACAAAATATGCTTCGTGTCTTCTTAAAAGAGACTGTGGTTTATTTCCGAAATAATGAGACTTTGCTGTATATCTAAAACGAAAGGAAGTAAAACAGAGTATGCTCTGTTTTTCTACTGTAAAACAAACAAATTACAGTGATAAAAGAAAACTCTTTGTTAGAGTTTAAAAAAAACACCCACAAAGTTTATCAGTCATTAAAAAAATAATTTTCTAAATAAGATATCATACTCTTTAAATAAGAAATCAATAGGTCCAGCAACTGAGCAGAGAAACATGGCAATATTTCATCAACAGATGGCAGAAACAGTTAGGGAGATGCTCAGTTACTATTGTCCGAGTATCAAATACAAAACTTAGGTATCACGTTTTTCAATCTCCCCTTGATGTCAAGCTTTTGAATTCCAAAAGTGATATAACATTCTCCAGTTTATCCTTTGGATGAGCTATAGTAAAAATGTTTCTGATCGGTATAATTCATAGGAAATTGCTCTTGTGCAACATCGTAAATGAAATGAAGTGGGATGTCTATATGTTTGTTCCTCTGGAAAAATGGATTCTTTGTCATAGATATTCTGCTTTTTGGATTGTCACCATAAACTTTGATGGGTTTATAATGTTGAGAATAGAGCAGCTAACTTTTGAATCTCTGTATCACAATGAGTTAACAGCGTCCTGTAAACCCCTGTTTCTCAGCCACATGCAATTCTCGTACTTTGGACCCCTGTCTATGAGCGGCATGCAATGCATCCACCTGTAGATGAAAAACACTTAAAACTATTTCCCTTTGATAAAATCAAATGCATAGCATTATGTGGACAGACACAAACATACAGGGACAAACAATTAAATTTGGCAAAGAGCATAAATATGCAGAGCGGATAAACATACACATGTTCAGAAATAGATATGGGTACAAAAATGTGTTTTTATTTCCTTCAGCGTTCCTTTTCCATTAACCAGTAGCCGCGGCCAAGAAAAACCAACCGCAAAATTACATTGAACACAGATTTAGATTGGAGATATCTCTAGAATAGGGCGTCTAGAGCCTTCAGGAGATGTCGGTGCAGGGATCGACTTCTTTAGGAAATCTTTGATCATTTAATAGAGCATTTATGGAGGAAACTATCAACCGCAACTAAGTCAATGAGCTGGATCTCAATGGTTCTTATTTGTTGTAATTTGGTTTCATCAACCAACATTCTCCCACTTGAAATTAAATGGAGGAAAATCTCTGGTTATTCATCCAAAACTATGGATTATGTTACTCCCAAGCCAACCAAGCTTCTACAAAGCTCTTGCTTGTCTCTTGGCAAAAAATTAGTGAGCATATCAGCAGGGTTCTCAGCAGTATGAATCTTTTCCAGATTTAAATGCCCTTCTTCTAACACTTGGCGAATCCAGTGGTACCTTAGATCAATGTGCTTGGTCCTTGAATGAAATGCTGGGTTTTTCGCCCAGTGAATGGCGTTCTGACTGTCACAATGCAACACATACTTGTCCTGTTTTATTCCCAGCTCTCATAGGAATCACTGCATCCACAACATCTCTTTGCAAGCCTATGTTGCAGCTATGTATTGTGCCTCAGTTGTGGAGAGAGCTGTAATTTTGTGTAGCCTAGATACCCAAGACACCGCTGCACCTGCAAATGTATACAAGTAACCAATGGTGTACTTTCTAGTGTCCACATCTCCAGCCATATCTGCATCTGTAAAACCTTCAAGCACAATATTAGGATTGCCAAAACACAAACAATAATGACTAGTACCTTTGAGGTACCTTAAAATCCACTTTACCGCTTGTCAATGTTGTTTTCCCGGATTGGCAAGAAATCTACTCACTACTCCCACTGAGTGTGCGATGTCTGGGCGTGTACATACCATGGCATACATCAAGCTACCAATTGCTGAAGCATAGGGGATTTTTCTCATTTCCTCCTCCTCGTTGTCATTACAAGGGCACAAATCAATACTCAATTTGAAGTGGGTTGCAAGAGGTGTTCCCACTAGTTTGGTATCCTTCATGTTGAACCTGTTAAGCACCTTCTCAATATACCTTTCTTGTGACATCCACAACTTTTTGTTCTTTCTGTCACGTATGATCCTCATGCCCAATATTTGGTGTGCTTGGCCCAAATCCTTCATTGCAAATTGACTTCCCAATTCCTTCTTCAACCTGTTAATCATGCTTTTATCATGCCCAACAACTAGCATGTCATCCACATATAGCAGCAAAATGATAAACCTTTCTTGGTCATACTGTTTAATGTAAACACAATGATCAACCTCTAATCTCCTAAAACCATGTTCCAACATGAATGAATCAAACCTTTTATACCATTGGCGAGGTGCCTATTTCAGCCTATAGAGACTCTTCTTACTTTTACAAAACAAGTTTTCTTTTCCTTTTGTTTTGAATCCTTCTGGCTGCTCCATATAAATCTCCTATTCTCCATGAAGAAATGCAGTCTTCACATCTAGCTGTTCACACTCTAAATCTAAAGTAGCAACAAGACCAAGAATAATTCTCATGGATGACATTTTAACAACAAGTGAAAAAATTTCATTAAAATCAATACCTTCTTTTTGGGAAAATCCCTTCACCACCAACCTTGCCTTGTACCTCTCCTTCTTTCCTTCACCCTCATGCTTGATCTTGTACACCCCCTTGTTTTGAAGAGTTTTTCTTCCTTTTGGAAGCTTTACTATCTCCCATGTTTTGTTCTCCAACAAAGAATCAATTTCTTCCTGCATGGCTTTCTTCCAATCTTTGCTATGCTCATCATCACAATCCTCCTAAAAACAATGAGGTTCACCTTCATCAGTTAACAAAATATAATTTGAGGGAGGATACCTTTGTGATGGCTTATGAGGCCTAGTGGACCTGCGAATCGGCTGTGGTGGTATATTTTCTGGTTGGATCTCTTGTAGTGGCTGCTGCAAGGCTTCTACTTCTCGCTGCCCATAATTTTCAGCAGCCTATCCATCATCTTCAACTAGCTGTCCACCATTTTCTGCCTGTTGTCCATTATTTTCTAGCAATGGTGGGATGTTTTCTTGTTGCTCAACAAACCTATCAGTTGATTTCTTGACCTTCATATTAGATGTAGGCTTGTTGAACATTTCTAACTCATTGAATATGACATCCCTAGTTCTAATAATTTTGGATTTAACTGGATCCCACAATCGATAACCAAATTCACCATCATCATACCCAAGAAAAATACATTTCATGGATTTTTTTAATCTAATTTGGTTCTTTTCTCTTTGGGAATGTGTACAAATGCTTCACATCCAAAAATTTTCAAGTGAGAGTAGTTTACCTTCTTGTCCGTCCAAAATTCTTCAGGGATGCCACCATCCAAGGCTGTTGTAGGCGATCGGTTGATGAGGTAACAAGTTGTCCTCACTGCTTCTGCCCAAAAATGCTTCCAACCGAGAATTTGACAACATGCTCCTCACCTTCTCCATGATGGTGCGATTCATCCTTTATGCAGTACCATTTTGTTGAGGAGTACCGGGGACAGTCTTCTCAGGATTTATGCCAAATTTGTTGCAATAGTCCTTGAAGGCATTGGAGCAATATTCCCCACTGTTATCTGTCCTTAATCACTTGAGCAATTTGTTAGTCTCTCTTTCAACACTGACATGAAATTTTTGAAATATCTCAAATACCTCATCTTTTCCCTTCATAGGATAGGCCCAAAATTTTCTAGATGCATCATATATGAAAGTAACAAAATATGAAGCTCCTCCTAGAGACTTAACATTAACCGGCCCAAATACATCAGAGTGTACCAATTCCAATAGATTCTTTTTTCTTTCATGGGATCCTCTCATAAATGAGACTCTACGCTGCCTACCATATATACAATGCTCACAAAGACCAAGTTCATAAGATTTCAAACCTGGAAGAAGATTTTTGCCAACAAGAATTTTTAGGCCCTTTTCGCTCATGTGGCCCAAATGTTTATGCCACAAATTTGGTGAGGTTTCTTCTTTTGCAACAACAACCACATTTGATTTTCTTGTTGTTGCTCTTAATGTATATAGTGTCCCTGTTTTGAATCCTCTAGCCATGACCAATGCTCCTTTGCTAATTTTCCAGCCACCCTTTCCAAAGCTAATGGAGCAACCTTCATCATCCAATTGTCCCACTGAGATTAGGCTCATGCGGATCTCTGCAACATGCATGACTTGTTTTAACAGTATATCATGCCCATCCTTTGTTTGGATTTGGACATCTCCCACTCCAACAATGTCACAAAAGTGATTGTTTCCTAGATGTACTCGACCATAGTCTCCAACTTCATATGAGACAAAATTGGTTTTGGATGGGGTTACATGGTGAGATGCCCCAGAGTCTAGAATCCAATCGATGCTACTGCTAGAAAGGTATAGGCATGCATCTTCCATTGAAACAGTAAATAAAACATCAGTATCTGAAACTACAGCAGTGGTCTCACCTTCATTTGTGTTGGCTGATTTTTTATTTGAGCTAGCTGAGTTTTGCTCCTTCTGTTATTTCTTCCATATCTGACATTCTCTTTTCATGTGTCCTGATTTTCCACAATGATAGCAAGTAATTCTTCCTCTTCTGGATTTTGATCTACCCCTTTACTTGGAACGCCCTTGCCTAGTTCAGTCAATTTTCCTTCCATGATCAGGTATGGTGAGAGCTTCTCCTCCCTAGTTTTTTGTCACTGATTTTCATCACAGATCCTCATTCATTAAGCTTATGCTAACATCATCAAACTTCAGGGTTATTGCAGGAGTTGAAGTGCTTATGTCAACTATCAGACTCTCCCATATGTCTGGCATGGAGCACATGAGAAGGATGGCTCTGATTTCATCATCCAACACGATTTTAACAGAGGCAAATTGACTCGTCATGATGTTGAATTCATTTAGGTGCTCTGCAACTGAAGCACCCTCCTTCATCTTCAAATTCTATAGCTTCTTCATCAAAAATACCTTGGTTGATGTTGTGCTTTTCTTATACAGATCTACTGATGTCTTCTCTCCAACCACATTGAAGTAAAATTTCTTTGCTAAGTATTTCCTGATTGTAGCAATGGCCTTCCTGTCAAGCTTGTTCCATTCTTCATCTTCCATTGATGAAGGTTTACTTGCTGCTCCTTCAATGGGAAAATATTGATCTTTTAAGATCAGTATGTCTTCCATTTGTGCTTTCCATAGAGAAAAATTAGTCCCATTTAGCTTCTCCATGTCACTCACAATTGTACTCTCCATGCTGCTTCAAATAGCACTATTGAAACTCCCACTCTCCAATTCATGCCTCCTCAAAATCTCACAGGCTTACAGGCAAAGCAAATGCACACTAGACATCCTCTAATGGCCAACTTCTTCTACATCAGGGGATGGCTCTGATACCCATTGTTGAGAATAGAACAACTAACTTCTGAATCTCTGCATCACAATGAGTTAACAACTTCCTGTAAACCCCTGTTTCTCAGCCACATGCAATTATCGTACTTCAGACCCCTGTCTATGAGCAGCATGCAATGCATCCACCTGTAGATGAAAAACACTAACAATAGATTTATGGAATAACTTAAAACTATTTCCCTTTGATAAAATCAAATGCATAGCATTATGTGGATAGACACAAACATGTGGGGACAAACAATTAAATTTGGCAAAGAGCATAAATATGCAGAGCGAATATACAGACACATGTTCAGAAATAGATATGGGTACAAAACTGTGTTTTTATTTCCTTCAGTGTTCCTTTTCCATTAACCAACAGTCGTGGCCAAGAAAAACCAACCGCAAAATTACATTGAAGGAAGATTTAGATTGGAGATATCTCCAGAATAGGGCGTCTAGAGCCTTCGGGAGATGTCGGTGCAGGGATTGACTTCTTTAGGAAGTCTCTGATCATTTAATACAACATTCATGGAGGAAACTACCAACCGCAACTAACTCAATGAGCTGTCAATGGGTTCATGAGCTGGATCTCAACGGTTCCTATTTGTTGTAATTTTGGTTTCATCAACCAACATATAAATTCACTCCCAAGTCTTCTAATAGCCTTGTCATCAAAATAGCTTGTGTGCCTATTGATGCTTTTGCAATACATTTCACTTCAATTGTACATAAAGCAACAATCTGTTGTTTTTGTTGTTGTTGTTGTGCCAGGAAACCAGATTTACTCCAAAGAAAAAATCATATCCTGAAGTACTATTTCAATCATCCAAGCTACCTCCCTAACCCAAATTTGCATATGTGTATGCTACAACATTTAGATAATTGGCAATACTATAAAATAATCCAAAAAATTTAGTACCAATTGCATTTTGTGAATTCTTTTGGTTTCTTGCCAATGAGGCACATGAGGTTGAAACATGAACCTTGCAACACAACTTGTAACAAACATAATGTCTGGTCCAGTGGCTCTCGGAAACATACAGGTGTCAGTCATATTTCATATATATATATATATATATATATATATATATAAAGAGTAGTATTACATAAACAAGTTTCATCATCTTTCATCAATTTACTCCTAATAACAAGATGAATGCTCAAAGATTTACAATTTTACATGTTAAACCTCTTCAACATATATAGATTGGCTAATGGATATACTTGTATGGGTTTGTTTGAATTACATGCCCAAAAAAATATTGCATTTCTCTCAAATCAGACATCTCAAATTCAGATTCCATTGCCTCTGTGAACTCCTCCTTCATAAGGGAGAATGAGGTGCTCATAAATATTAAATCTACATAGAAGTAAAGAATGGTGAAATTTGATCTAATAACCTTTTTATAGATGACATTCTCAGAAGAATATTTAACAAATCTTGTTCATGATCATGTTCATGAAGATAGTTATCTATTATAAAGTACGAAGCTCTATAGCCTTGCTTAAGACCATAAAGCTCCTTCTTAATCCTATAAACCTTATCTTCTCTACCTTTAGCAATAAAGTCTTGTGGTTGTTCAACATAACTGTATTTCTTTATATCCATTTAATAAATCAGATTTAACATCCATCTCAGAAACTGTTAACTTTAACTAAGTTGCAATAGAAAGAAAAGTTCTTGCAATTTCTATTCTTGCTAAGGGAGCAAATGTATCCTCATAATCAATGTCTTCTTGTTGCACATATATTTTTGCAACTAAAGGTGCCTTATATTTTGAAATACTTCCATCTATATTAAATTTTAGCTAATAAATCCACTTTACTCCTATAGTGAATTGTC
This sequence comes from Pseudotsuga menziesii, assembly GCA_001517045.1. Lineage (NCBI taxonomy): Eukaryota > Viridiplantae > Streptophyta > Pinopsida > Pinales > Pinaceae > Pseudotsuga > Pseudotsuga menziesii. The sequence continues at coordinate 72,620 of LPNX010260026.1, read as the reverse complement.
CATGTGGGAGATCAACTAACTGCCAAGTGTCATTCTTCTGAATCCGTAACATCTCATCCTCCATGGTTGGCACCCGTGGCTCATCAATACAAGATTCATTAAAATTTAAATGTTCAACATATGTGGAAAAAAGAAGAGCAAAATTGTCATCAACATACGTGGATATCTCATATGTTTCATTCAAACTTCTTGTTTTTCTAAGAGGTCTCGATGCTCCAACAACTAGGTCCACATAATAGTTGGAAAATGTCATTACAAACACAACCAAGCCTAGCTTGGGGCTTGCAATCAAGCACTTTCCCTTACCCTTGGCATTGGTCTTTTTAACTTGCAACAGGTATACATATCAATGGATAATGAAAATTAAATGAATTCATTCAACTTGTTTGGGCTATTCATTTCTACGAAAAATATTCGAAGCAAGATATTTCATCCTTGTACAATACTTTCTTGCAACCATTATTTAGTGTTCATCTACACACATTTTATTTAATATTGGATAGTCTAATTTTGTGTTTATTATTTATAGTCCATAGAGAGCTAATTTGGAGCTCATGACTTTTATGTTTTTTTACTATCATTAAAGCATAAAATATCAAGTATGTGTCTCTTCTACATTGTTGTGATATGGATGGTATAAAATCATTTAAATTTCTTTTGAAATGACAATTTCTAGTGCTCCATGTTATGTGTCTCATGCTTCAAATGTTCATCTTTCACTTGTATTGTAGGAAATTATTATGGTCGAATGGATAAAATATCTTGCATTTCTTTTGTTAATTTTTTATTGAGTTCATGTATGTTTATTATGTTTCCTAGTCCACTCTCAAGCATTACATTTATATAAATAAAATCTATAATTAAGATGCATAAATTGTCATATGAGCACTACAACAAAACCATGTGATTAGTGTCTCTTTTAGCTTCCTTTTTAACATCCACTATCACTTTTAATGTATTTTTCATCATTTTTTGGACAAAGTCGATGCTTTTCCAAGGGATGGTGATTTTAATGGTGTTATTTGCGTCCCTTTTAAAATTTGTCGCTATTTTGGACGCTAATTAGCGTCTCAATTAGCATCCCAATTAGTGCCCCAATTAGCGCCCTAGTTAGCATCCCAATTAGCATCCCAAGTTAAAATTTGGTGCTATTTGGGATGGATCATTAGCGCCCCAATTAGCATCCCAATTATCATCTCATTTAGCATCCAAATGTTTGTCCCACGTAGCATCCCAATTAGCCTCCTAATTTAAAAGTCAGCACTATTTTGGACGATAATTAACATCCCAATTAACCTCCCAATTTATATTCCCAATTAGCATCACAAGTAGTGTGCTAATTAGCATTGCAATTAACGTCCTAATTATCTTCCAAAAAAAATCCCATATAACACCCATAATAGCCTAAAAAAAATGTCTGGAATAGCACTAGGAATTGTGTTTGGAAAACGTCCGACATAACGTCATATTTATCAATGTCAACGCTAGGGATCAATGTCAGTGTCAATGTCAATGATCATGATTCATGTGTTAGTACTTTTGGATCTTGATTTATCATAGTGGCACCTAAATGATCGTGATCATGGCATTTTTGGATATTGATTAATCCTAATGAGGGATAAATTACCTTAATGTCACCTAAATTGCTCTAATAGCATTTGAGTGTCCCCAACAACATTTGATAGAGCCTAATGGCATATGATTGGCCCTAACAACATGACAATGATGCATTACGATAATTATGATGGAGTGCATGGATATGATTTGATTAGTATAGGACTATATCATACATTCCTGTGAGGTAGTAAGGTTCCTTGCTTAGTATTATCACAATTATATTGATGATGAATACGACGACGACAATGATGTTGATTTATTGTATGATGACGATGACGATGTTGATGTCAATGATGATCATGCATGTGGTATCAATTTTGGATAATAATTGATTCTAATGGCACCTAAATGTCTGTAATAACATCTAAACGACCCTATTATCATCGAAATGATTGTAATAACACATAAATGACCTTAACAATTACATGACATGGATCCTAATGGCGATGAGTGATTAAGAACACTAATGGCATATGAGTGACCATGATGACGATGATGACGATGATTTTGTTAATGATGTACTTAATGATGAAGATGAAGATGATAATGAGGAGGATGATCAAGATGATGTTGATGTACCATATGGCATTAATGATGATTATGATGATGATGACAACATCGATGTCCACAATGATGATGCATGTCATAATACTTCTGGATACTGATTGATCCTAATGGAACTTAAATGTTCATAATATCATATAAGAGACATATTAATATCACCTGAATGGCTATGTTGTTGTCGACGACATTTTAGTGACCTTAATGGCATTTGAGTGATTGTAACAACATGACATGGATGCAAATGGTGATGATTAATGATGAACCATAATGGCATATGAGTGACCCTATCAATGATGATGACAATGTTGTGGTTGATGATGTATTTGTTGATGACGATGATGATGACCATGATGCTGTTGATGTTGATGATGAAGATTTCAACAATGATGATGATGCAATTTATGATGTACTTGATGTTCACATTCACTTGTCCTTGACAACATTTGAGTGACCATAAGAAAGAGGAGACTTCTAATATTGTGTATCATGTGAATTCCAGTGCCTATGGTTACCCATCATACATTATTTATAGATATGATTACTACATTGGTTACACCATCTTATGATAGTAAATAAATACATTCAAAAGTTCACTCATACGTTTTACATAATTGTAATGGCCACACCGGGATCTTTGAGTTATTCATTCATGTTGGTATGCATAAATTGATATGAATTAGTAACAAATATATATTCCTTAGTTATATAGAACAGATAATGAAATTTGTATTCATTTTTATCTTGATAGACGTTTTTATTTGAGATTTGGGGCGGACTACAGCCTATGCTTTTTCATCTAAGAAATAGGATGAGGCATGTGTACTGTCCAGATTGATTCTATGGAAGTCCTTCAAAATTAGTTATAAAAAAGGGAATACAAAAAATAACTGGTACCTAGTTGATGAATGGATAAGTGATTGCAATGCATGGATAACCTGTAGTTGATGAATGGATAACTGTCACGTACCCCAATTTTAATAACATTTTATGTTTAAGAAAACATTATATTTTATTTTTTTTATAAATTTTATGACTATTGGCCAAGTGGGGTGAAGGATGACTGTAATTAATTATGTTGAATATTTTATTATTTAATAAATAAAAGATGAGACAAATAGCCTAAGGAGGTTGTTGAATGAGTTTCCACTGAGCCAGTAGGAGGAACAGACTGGGGTGATTGCAAACTGACACATGGTAGCATCCTCAACCACTTCTAGCTATTGCAGGGGGTAACTTCCCTAATTTTGTGGTCATGTTCCTTAAGAAGGTGGAATAGAACAGGTTGCTCATTAATTGAAAAACGAACGAAAAAGACCTAGGCATGCATATATCTATCCATCGAATCCAGCGGGAGGCTGTTCTTTTCTTACCTGGTGAAATTTATGAAGTTGAGAAAGGAACACAAGAGATTCGATGAGGGGAAAGGAAGAAGTGGTTTGAGTTTTAAGACTGCTTTCAGAACTAGTGCAACTTGATAGCTGAGTTCTTTACTGCTGAGGATAGAAGTATTGTTGTAAAGTACTTTCGTTGAGTTGCATGGGTATTAAATCCCATTTCTTCACACAGTGCATTCACCCTGGTGGATCAGTGGACAAGCTCGGGGGTCCTAAAACAAGCATTTGAGCTATCTTTAGGAAAAGGTTGGGTGGAACGGGCTCCTTGGGCTGTTTGTCTCTTCTTCAAATTACCAGGTTCCATTGTGTTATCTTATTTATTTATGTTTAAGCAAATTACTAGAATGAAGCAGTCATGTTTAGCTTTCCTATCAATGCTTAGATACTATGAATCTACTAGTGGAATGCTTAAGTATGCATTTAATTAGGAAAGCTTACTTGTATATGACTGTATAACTAAACGAACCTAGAATTGGAAATGATTGAATGATGAGTAAAAGTTTCCTTTCTGCATTTTCCCACTCATCTTACAATGAAGTACTCTAGTACAGAAGGATTGTTTAGTTATAGATAGGAATGATTATCCATGGATGAAATAAATCTGAACTAATATTGAATTGTAGAGTTTCCATTGAAATAAATCAACAATCTTTCTTCTGATAAGTTTACCAGCAATATCTTGAAATAACTGTGTTAACATTGCAAGCTTTAACTGCTATTTTTCCAAGCTATTTAGTATAATAATCCATTTCTAGAACTTAACCTTGTATACAAAAACATCTAAGGTTATTACACAGAGTTCATTAAAGTGAGTTTTTGTCACACAGCCATTTAAACTGTGTGTAGTATAATATAATAAGAATAAATACTGTAATACAATCTATTTATTTACACTCAGTAAAGAAAAACCAGTCACTTTAATACTTAAATTATAAACAAGTATTCTAGTTATATTATAGTAAATAATGCATAGATAAATGATTTACTAACTATTTTAACTTGAGTACAATCCTCAAACTGTTCTTTTTAACATCTAATACGATAAGTTCATAATGTTCAGTCAATAGGCTGAAATTGGTTAAATATTAACACCTATTGTATTATAGTATATAAATTAAATATTTAGTAAACGAGACTGTAAAACGATCCATATAACTCCATTATTAATAATGGTAATAGGTTCTTTTAAACTCTACCATAAAATATAAACCTTCTTAACCATTTACAGAACCCTTTTATAAATATAGAAGATAACCATTTTAACTTAAATACCAAATCTATCTATTAATACCAAACCCTAAGTTAATCTTTTATGAAACAATTTGCACAAATAATAATCGCAAAGGGCATTGCCAAATGGCTTTGCCTAGTTCATAGCCATGGAACAAATCGCAACAAAGTATTGTTAAAACAGAAAAATTCTTTACAAATCTTAAACACACAGTGCAACCGAATTCACAAAAGAAAAACAATGTTAACAAATATTTACACTATGGTCGTAAGCTCTGCCTATTAGAAACAAAATAAATATAAACAGAGTCTTTTAATTAACCAACGGTCACCACATTGTCTTAATCATAAATCCAATTTTGCCTTAACATATTCGTAGCCATGAAAGAATTACAGTGGCCGAGCAAAAAGGCCGAGAAAGCTTCCAGATAACTTAACTAGTTTGCAAAACGATAACAAAACTATGGAATGGTAATTTTTTACCCTAAATTGACTTTACAAGAACTGTAGCCCAATTTATAAAACCCTAAGGGCTATCACCAAGAATGACCTCCATCAATTTTTCCTTCCAAACACCAAACTGCAAGCTGCTACAAGCAGGGAACATCGTAATAAACAAACTACAAATACCATCGGCATCAATGCATACACAATCAACCAAGGGTACCCAAGGTTGGGATCGAGGCTTACTGAGCCTATCGTGCTCACACCCTTCAGCTTCAGAGGAATCGCCTTCACTTTCGACTGTGCATTTCCAAGTTTTTCACCTACATTCAAACAAACAGCATGTGCTTTGAACTGTTAGTAAATGGATTCGTATAGATAGACAAATAAAAGAAAATAAAAATGCTGAGAAGAGTCGTTAAGACTTACTAGTTGAAACAATGAGCTCGATGAAACGATGATGGCAAATAATCAAAGCTTCAAACCTGCTAACGCCATGACAACAAGAGTAATCACTATTTAAATTTTGATATAGAAGAAACAGAGAAAGTGAAGCACCAAGGTTCAAGTATACTAACTCCACGGGAATCCAAAGAGTGACAAATTGTTGCAGAGACTCGAGGAGGCCGAGGGCCTGTCGACCCACTCTCCCTTGCCAAAAATAACAACAAATGAAGCTGAGCAGTTTTTAGGGTAAATGCTTAATGTAAGTGCATAGGTTTTAATGCCCAAACCCTTAATCAAACGAGTATCCACTAGGTGGAATCCACTATCATTGAAATCTTTTTGTGTTTGATATAGTTTACCTACATGTCAACCCTGCAAAGAGTTTATAGTACTACCATTACATTTGTTAAGAAGTAAACAAAGTATTGTATGCATGTTAAATATTAGAACTAGTTTATAGCTATGACATTATGCATGTTGAGGTTACGATATAATTGTTATTATTATGCATCGAATATATTCCTAGGTTAGTTTATATGGTATGCATCGAATATATATGCCTAGGTTAGTTTGTTTATATTTGTAGTTAGTATCTAGCTGTTAAATGAATAATGTTAATTTTTAGGCTTAGGTAAGCTCTAGAATTAACAAGTTTACAATTTCATAGTTATAAAACATTGAGGATGTTCTTAAGCTCCTAATAATACTATTACCTAAAAGCATGTTTGGATAATCATATACAATCAATCATATAATTCAGGTGTTTAGAACAAATAATCACGCTATCAACTCAAATTTCTATGTAGGTAGAGTAGTCTTTGCTATAGGCATAGGAACGCTTCCACTTCGATAATATAGACATTAAAAGGAGTTTAAGGATCTTTCCTATCTTACTCATTTGGTCTCCTGAGTTTTAATTTATTACATCGTAAACCAGGAAGTAAGTTTTACCTGTGAATCCTGTACAAGCATCGGATCTGCATTAGCTTTGAGAAAAGCTAAGTAAGCCTTGGGCTAACCTCAAGCCCCCCTTCAGTAAAAAAAGAAATAACCATCAGAATTATACACATTCTTACCAACAAACCAATGATCAGAATTCAATAATCTGAAACTCATTAACTTTTGAAAAACATTATATTCAAGACTAAAAATCAATATAGACTGAATATGGTTAGTAGCAAGTGACTTACAAGTTAGTAAGTGAAATTCTGTAGCCTTTTAGTTACAGTTAACAAAAGAGAATTAACTCATAAATTTATCTTAATATCTTGTCTTGTAATCTATCTATTAAACTATACTAAAGTTAATTATTAGACTATCATTATGAATATGATTTAGCATTTAATATCACATAGAAAAAATTTAAATTTTTGTGATTTTTAGGTGATGTTACATATGGTATCAGAGCTCACGTTCAGACACTAGGCCTGAAGTGGCTCAACGCACATAAACAAAAAGTAAATAGAAAGTATGGATACTGATTTATGATTTTAAATGTTGTGTATCAGAATATTTTTTGAATTAGATTTGCAGGTATGGGAGGACTCGAAGAGTATGCTGAAGAGAGGTCTCCATTTAAAGAACAAAATAATTCTGAAAAAGAACCTGCTAAAGAGGATATAACTAATAACTCATCTGAATTACTGCAAACAGTTACGGATCTAAAAATTGAAATGGAGACTGTTAAACAATAAAATGAGAGAATCCTAAGAGCTCAAGAGGATCTGAATCAAATACTGCTGGAAACGTTTTATAACGAAGAAAAGGATAAACACATAGAATTTGACACTATGCCCTATCAACATAAGGGTAAAAGTTCAAAATACTCTAAAATTGAAAGTAGTTCTTCTAAAATTAATGGTAACTCACATAGAAAGAAACACCAGTATTCCAGTGATAGTAGCGAGAGTAATTATCGCTCTAGAAAGAAGAAGTACAAGCCCTATGAAGAAATTTCTGGGATGTTCAAAAAGATCAAACCACCAGCTTTTAATGGCAAAACAAAAACATGGGAGGAAGCCGAAGCATGGCTGTCTGGAATGAAAAAGTACTTTCAGATATATAATTATTCAAATAAGTTAAAAGCGAGGATGGCAATATATAACTTAACTGAAAAAATTGACATATGGTGGTAGGACATAAAATGAGTTAAGGGCATAAAATAGAAAAATATAAACTAGAGCACTTTTAAAAAGTACTTTAAAAAGGAATTTCTGTCAGAGCAATATTATGAGGAACGAGCTAAAGAATTTTATGACCTAAAGTTGGGAACCATGAGTGTGAAAGAGTTAAATAGTAAATTTTTAAGTTTACTGCAATATGTGCCTTATATTGTTGATGAAAAACCCAAGGTGCAGCGGTTTTTGAGTTGTTTACTTTTTCATATTAAGGACATAATTGAATATGATAATCCCAAAACCCTTGAAGAGGCCATGCGAAAAGCAAATTTCTGCTATGAGTAGATGCGGAAAAGGGAGAACATGTCAAACTAGAAAACAAAAAGGTCTAATAATTGTGAACAAAGAAACAAAGGTTTCACACCTAATCGAAATTTTGGGCATAATAACTCACGCAATTTTCCTAATAAAAAATTTCAAGGAAATAATTTAAAAAGTAACTCACAATGAAACCCTACTGGCACAAGAAGTAAATAATTTACAAATAATCACAGTAACTATGTTAAAAATAACGAACGTAAGGAACCGATCAAATGTTGGGAATGTCAGGGACCTCACTATGCATCATTCGGTCCTAATAGGAAGAAGACCGTCAACAACATTCATGCTGTGTAGGAAGAAACACTGATTGGTGATTTGCAAATTCATGGTCGGTTCAATTAGCTACAACAACAAAAAAGAAAGTAATTAATTTTGTGAAAGATTGTACATTATTTATGAATCAATTTGAAACTTCAGTAAGGTTGAATGTACTTTCGTTAGGATCCTATGAAGTATTTATTGGAGTGGATTGGTTGGAACAACATCGAGTAGTGTTAAATTGTTTTGATAAAACTTTTATCTGTTTAAATAATGAAGGAGAAATAGTAATAGTAAAATGAATCCCTAGGAAAACAACAATTAGACAGATTTCTGCCTTACAACTAAAAAGGGTTGTTCGGAAGGGATGTAAATATTTTGCTGTAACTATAACTAATGAATAACACATTAATAAAGAAGACAAACTAAAATTAGAAGATATACCAATTCTGAGAGGTTAAATTCGGATGTATTTCCGGAGGAAATTCCGAGATTACCTCCGAAAAGGGAGCTGGATTTCACTATTGAGTTGGTACCTGGTGTGATGGCTAACTCAAAAGCTCCTTACCGGATGAACATCCCGGAACTTAATGAACTAAAATCACGATTAAAATAAGTGATAGATAAAAAGTATATAAGACCAAGTGTGTCTCCTTGGGGAGCACTGGTCATTTTTGTTAAAACAAAGGACGGTACTCTACGCTTATGCATTGACTACCATTAGCTTAATAAAATGACAATTAAAATAGATACCCATTGGCCCGCATAGATGACCTGTTCGATCAGTTATGTGGAGCAACAGTATCTTCAAAAATTAACTTAAGATCTTGTTATCATCAAGTCCGGATTAAGGATGAGGATATTTTCAAGATGGCTTTTAGGACCCGATATGGTTGCTATGAGTTCGTTGTAATGCCATTTGGGTTAACTAATGCCCGGGTAGTCTTCATGTGTTTAATGAACAACGAATTACATAAATATCTAGATAAGTTTGGAGTAGTTTTTATTGATTATATTATAATCTATTCTAAGACTAAAGGAGAGCACAAAGAACATTTAAAAATCATTTTACAAGTGTTAAGGGAACATCAACTGTATGCCAAGTTCAGTAAATGTGACTTCTTCAAAGGTAAAATACAATACTTAGGTCATGTAATAACTAAATATGGGATCTCGTTTGACCCAGATAAGTTAAAAGAAATTAACAAATGACCGGTCCCAAAAGATGTGACTGATGTACGGTCATTCATGGGGATCACCGGGTATTATCGAAGGTTCATTGAACTATTTTCAAGAATAGAAAATACCATAACTTCTCTACAAAATAAAGGGAAGGAATTTGTATGGGATCAAAAATGTGAAGAGAGTTTTAAGAAATTAAAAGAGTTGTTAACTATTGCGCCCATTTTAAGAATTGTGGATCCTAACAAGGATTTTTTTGTATGCACTGATGCATGCAATGATGGCCTTGGTGGGGTATTAACTTAAGAAGGACACGTAATAGCGTACGAGTCCAGGAAACTTAAAATTTACAAGAAAAATTACACTACTTACGATTTAGAATTGGCTGCCGTGATACATGCTTTAAAGATGTGGAGCCATCACTTGATCGGGAGAAAAATTATCTTAATGACAGATAATAAGGGTTTAAAGTATATGCTGGATCAACGAAATTTAAACGCAAGGCAAGCTAGGTGGCTATCATTCCTTAGCGAATATGATTTCGAGATCCAACATATCAAGGGGAAGAAAAACAAAGTAGTTGATGCTTTGAGAAGAAATGTAATATTAAATTTTATGGCAGCAATCGGTACTTACAAAATAGATTTAGAAGATTAGCTTGAAGAAGGAGTAAAATTGGATGAAAATTACCAAAAACTGCAAGCTAAAGTGGCGGAAAATGTAACTGAAAGTTTAAAAATAGGTTACAGTCTAAATAAAAAGGGGTTAATACTTTATAAAAATAGACTGTTTATACCTAACGTACCTAAATTTAAGTTGCTAATTTTACATGAAATACATAAGAGTCCTTATTCTGGACACCCTGGCTATCATAAGACAATAACTATGTTACAAAAATATTAATTTTGGTCGAATATGAAGAATGAGTTGGTAGAATATATTGCTAGATGTTTTGAATGTCAGTAGCTTAAGATTGAACATCAACATCCAGTCTATTTATTACAGCCGTTACCAATTCCTAGCTAGAAATGGGAAATAATCAGCATTGATTTCATTACAGGTTTGCCTAAAAATCAGAACCATAATGATTTTATAATGGTAGTTGTTGACAAACTCAGAAAGGTAGCCCATTTTATACCAGTAAATACCACTCATAAGGTTGCTAACATTGCTGAAATATTTATGAAACAAAATTTTCGTTTGTATGGAATACCAAAAGTTATAATTTCTGACAGGGGCTCTAAATTCACGGGAAACTTCTGGAAATCTTTATTTAAGGGTCTAAATACTACTTTAAATTTCAGTACAACATAAAAGGTAAATAATATTTTGGAAGATATGTTAAGGATGAACATTAGAGAACAACCAAGTAAATGGGAGGACTACTTACACTTAGTTGAGTTTGCATACAACAACCACTACCAAGCTTCATCAAAATTCAACCCATTTGAAATTCTGTATGGCAGAAAATGCAATACTCCCATCTCATGGAGTAACCCCATTGACAGGTTAATACTAGGACCTGAGTTATTAAAGAAAATGGAATTAACCATGAAGCAGGTATAAGGTAATTTAAAGGTTGCACAAGACAGACATAAGAGTCAAGCGGATCTTAAACAAAATCAGAAAGAGTTCCAGGTGGGCGAACATGTTTTCATTAAGGTAAAACCTAAAAAGAGCTCCTTAAAATTAGAGAGCTATGCTAAGCTAACACCCAGGTACTGTGGGCCTTTTGAAATATTGTCCAGAGTTGGACCGGTGGCATACCAATTGGCCTTAGCACAAAATCTTAAAGTTCATAATGATTTTCATATTTCTGTTTTAAAAAGATATGTACATGATGCTACTCATGTGATAAATTCGAATGATGTGCAGGTGGAGCCCGAAGGATATTTTTTGGTGGAACCGTACTGTATCCTCGACAAGAGGGAGATCTTGCTTCAGAGTCACACCATCGGACAAATGAAGGTGCAATGGAAGCACCTTAGTCCAAAAGAAGCAACCTAGGAATTGGAGAGTCATATGCGGGCATCATATCCAATTCTGTTCTAGGAAATCTTTGAGGATGATGAATAAAGCAACATTGAGGATGATGTTGGACTTAAGCGGGGGTGTATGTCACATACCCCAATTTCAATAAAATTTTATGTTTAAGAAAACATTATATTTTATTTTTTTATAAAGTTTATGACTATTGACCAAGTGGGGACAAGGATTACTGTAATTAATTATGTTGAATATTTTATTATTTAATAAATAAAATATGAGACAAATAGCCTAAGGAGGCTATTGAATGAGTGTCCACTGACCCACTAGGAGGAATAGACTGGGGTGAGAGAAAAATGACACATGGTAGCATCCTCAACCACTTCTAGCTATTGCAGGGGGGAACTTACCTAATTTTGTGGTCATGTTCCCTAAGAAAGTGGAACCGAGCAGGTGGCTCATTAATTGAAAAACTAACCAAAAAGATGTAGGCATGCATATATCTATCCATCGAATTCAGCAGGAGGCTGTTCTTTTTTTACCTGGTGAAATTTCTGAAGTTGAGAAAGGAGCACAAGAGATTCGATGAGGGGAAAGGAAGAAGTGGTTTGAGTTTTAAGACTGCTTTCAGAACTAGTGTAGCTTGATAGCTGAGTTCTTTACTGCTGATGATAGAAGTACTATTGTAAAGTAATTTCGTTGAGTTGCATGGGTATTAAATCCCATTTCTTCACATAGTGCATTCACCCTGGTAGATCAGTGGACAAGCTCGGGGGTCCTAAGACAAGCATTTGAGCTATCTTCAGGAAAAGGTTGGGTCGAACGGGCTCCTTGTGCTGTTTGTCTCTTCTACAAATTACCAGGTTCCATTGTGTTATCTTATTTATTTATGTTTAAGCAAATTACTAGAATGAAGCAATCATGTTTAGATTTCCTATTAATGCTTAGATACTATGAATCTGCTAGTGGAATGCTTAAGTATGCATTTAATAATTAGTAAAGCTTACTTGCACATGATTGTATGACTAAATGAACCTAGAATTAGAAATGATTGAATGATGAGTAAATATTTCCTTTCTGCATTTTTCCACTCATCTTACGATGAAGTACTCTAGTACATAAGGATTGTTTAGTTGTAGATAGGAATGATTATCCATGGATGAAATAAATCTAAACTAATATTGAATTGTAGAGTTTCCATTGAAATAAATCAATGATATTTCTTCTGATAAGTTTATTGGTAATATCTTCAAATGACTGTGTTAACATTGCAAGCTTTTACTATTATTTTTCCAAGCTATTTAGTATAATAATCCATTTCTAGAACTTGACCTTGTATACAAAATCCTCTAAGGTTATTACATGGAGTTCATGATAGTACGTTTTTGTCACACAGTCATTTAAACTATGTGTAGTATAATATAATAAGAATAAATACTGTAATACAATCTATTTATTTACACTCAGTAAAGAAAAACCAGTCACTTTAATACTTAAATTATAAACAAGTATTCTAGATATATTATAGTAAATAATACATAGATAAATGATTTACTAACTATTTTAACGTTAGTACAATCCTCAAACTGTTCTTTTTAACATCTAATACCGTAAGTTCATAATGTTCAGTCAATAGGTTGAAATTGGTTAAATATTAACACCTATTGTATTATAGTATATAAATTAAATATTTAGTAAACCAGACTGTAAAACAATCCGTATAACTCCATTATTATTAATGGTAATAGGTTCTTTTAAACCCTACCCTCAAATATAAACCTTCTAAACCATTTACAGAACCCTTTTATAAAAATAGAAGATAACTATTTTAAATTAAATACCAAATTTATCTATTAATACCAAACCCTAAGTTAATCTTTTACGAAACAGTTTGCACAAATAAGAATTGCAAACGGCATTTCCAAATGGCTTTACCTAGTTCATAGCCATAGAACAAATCACAACAAAGTATTGTTATAACAAAAAAATTCTTTACAAATCTTAAACACATAATGCAACTGAATTCACAAAAGAAAAACAATGTTAACAAATATTTACACTACGGCTGTAAGCTGTGCCTCTTAGAAACAAAATAAATATAAACAGAGTCTTTTAATTAACCAATGGTCACCACATTGTCTTAATCATAAATCTAATTTTGGCTTAACATATTTGTAGCCATGAAGAAGTTACAGTGGCCGAGCAAAAAGGCCAAGAAAGCTTCCACAAAACTTAACTAGTTTGCAAAATGATAACAAAACTATGGAATGGTAATTTCTTACCCTAAATCGACTTTACAAGAGCCATAGCCCAATTTACAAAACCCTAAGGGCTATCACCAAGAATGGTCTTATGACCTCCATCAATTTTTCCTTCCAAACACCAAACAACAAGCTGCTACAAGCAGTGAACACCATAATAAACAGACTACAAATACCATCGACATCACTGCATACACAATCAACAAAGGGTACCCAAGGTTGGGACCGAGGCTTACCGAGCCTATCGTGCTCACACCCTTTAGCTTTAGAGGAATCACCTTCAGTTTCGACTGTACATTGCCAAGTTTTTCACCTACATTCAAACAAACAACATGTGCTTTGAACTGTTAGTAAATGGCTTCGTATAGATAGATAAATAAAATAAAATAAAAATGCTGAGAAGAGTCGTTACGACTTACTAGTTTAAACACTGAGCTCGATGAAACGATGATGGAAAATAACCAAAGCTTCAAACCTGCTAACACCACGGCAACCATTAGAGGAAATTTCAACTCAAAATGGGCCTCCTAAGAAAAATTAATAAAATCATTAGTTAAATAATAAAATAATATTTATTAATTTTGGGGGAAGAAAAGAAAAAGCTATTTTTTTGTTCGTATTTTTGACATATCTCTCCATGTTTTTACTCAAATTTCGATCGAGAGAGTTGGATGCATAATTAAATTCTGCATCCAACTAGTACCCACTCGGCATATTTCTGATGGGCCCCGCTACCCCCAAAAAAAGAAATACCTGAAAAAACATGATGATGACATCATCATCATGTTTTTTCAGGTATTTCTTGTTTTTTGGGTAGCGGGGCCCATCAAAAGTATGACAAGTGGGTATTCGTTGGATGAGGAATTTAATTCCACATCCAACGAGCTCTCCTGATCGAAATTTGAGTAAACACATAGGGAGATATATCGAAAATACGAACAAAAAAAGTAGTCTTTTTATGATACCTATCCCCAATTAAAAAATTGTTTAAGAGGTGCTCTCTTTTTTAATTTTAAAGCATTTTGATTGGCTAATACATGATGACATGAAATTTGTAATATTTTTGGAAGGCCCATTTTAAATTGAAATTTACTCTAATGAAGAGAAATCACTGTTTAAATGTTGAGATAGAAGAAATGAAGGTGGCGAAGCACCAAGGTTCAAGTCTACTAACTCCATGGGAATCCAAAGAGTGAAAAATCATTGCAGAGACCCAAGGAGGATGAAGGACTATCGTCCCACTTTCGCTTACCAAAAATAACAACAAATGAAGCCGAGCGATTTTTAGGGTAAACGTTTAATGTAAGTGCATAGGGTTTAATGCCAAAACCCTTAATCAAACGAGTATCCACCATGTGGAATCCACTATCGTTGAAATCTTTTTTGTGTTTGATATAGTTTATCTGCATGTCAACCGTGCAAAGTGTTTATAGTACTACCATTACATTTGTTAAGAAGTAAACAAAGTATTGTATGGATGTTAAAGCTTAGAACTAGTTTATAGTTATGATGTTATGCATGTTGAGGTTAGGATATAATTGTTATTATTGTGCATTAAATATACGCCTACACTAGTTTATATGGTATGCATCGAATATATATGCCTAGGTTAGTTTGTTTATATTTGTAGTTAGTATCCAGTTGTTAAATGAATAATGTTATTTTTTAGGCTTAGGTAAGTTCTAGAATTAACAAGGTTACAATTTCATTGTTATAAACATTGAGGATGTTCTTAAGCTCTTAATATTACAATTAACTAAAAGAATGTTTGGATAATCATATACAATCAATCATATAATTCAAGTGTTTAGAACAAATAATCACGTTATCAATTCAAACTGCTACGTAGGTAGAGTAGTATTTGCTATAGAAATAGGAACTCTTCCACTTCGATAATCTAGACATTAAAAGGAGTTTAAGGATCTTTCCTAGCTTACTCGTTTGGTCTCCTGAGTTTAACTTCTTACATCGTAAACCTGGAAGTAAGTTTTACCTGTGAATCGTGTACAAGCATAGGATCTGCGTTAGCTTTGAGAAAAGCTATGTAAGCCTCGGGCTAACCTCAAGCCCCCCTTCAGTAAGAAGAGAAGTAACCATCAAAATCATACACATTCTTACCAACAAACCAATGATCAAAATTCAATAATTTGAAACTCATTAACTTTTGAAAAACATTATATTCAAGACTGAAAATCAATATAGAGTGAATACGGTTAGTAGCAAGTGACTTACAAGTTAGTAAGTGAAATTCTGTAGCCTTTTAGTTACAGTTAACAAAAGAGAATTAACTCCTAAATTTCTCTTAATATCTTGTCTTGTAATCTATCTGTTAAACTATATTAAAGTTAATTATTAGACTAGCATTTTGAATATGATTTAACATTTAATATCACATAGAAAAACTTTAAATTTTGTGATTTTTAGGTGATGTTACAATAACCAATAGTTCATAAAAAATAACTAAAAGAATGTGAGATAAAAAAAAATTAAAAAAATAAAAAAAAATATAAAAAATAATTGATAATTAATAAATAAATAACAATAAAAACAACCACAAACTATACTAATGTGCTAATTATATGTAATTATACATTTTTTTTTCTTTAAATTTTTATATAGTAAGTGTTTGTTTTAAAGTGTCCCATTTAACAATAAAGTTTTAATAAAAAAATACATTTCAATAATTAAAAATTAAAAACACAAGATTTAATTTCTATATATTATTATTCCATTGAAAAAATTAACCAAAGCATATAATTTTCATCAAAGTAAGATTAACTTTAAAAAGACAATAAAATTCTAACTTTGTCAACAAGCACATATACAAACACTATAAAATTCAACCATATATACCAACATAAATTCCTAATTTGTTGTGGTTAAATGAACTTGTTCTAACTATAAAATTCAACCATATATACCAACATACATTCCTAATTTGTTGAGAGACCCGGAATTGAGATTAACTTACACTCCGAATTTGTCGAGAGACCCGGAATTGAGATTAGTTTTATTTATATTTTCATTTTTTCAATTTTTAATTTAGATAATTGATGGTTATTGAAAAACGGAATACAATGTGAAATGGAAAGTTGAAATCAAGAGTATAACTATACATTCATTTAATTATTTTCTTATTACTACTTTTTAAATACTATATTCATCTAAATTTAATTTAATAGTTGTATCATTAATTGAGTTAACCTAATAAATCTAATAGTTATCAAGTTGAATTTAAGCTAATAGTTGTAGAATCATTTGAGTTAAGCTAATAATTGTATCTAATAGTTAAGTTAATAGTTATCCGATATAATCGTGATGAGAGTTGAAGTTAAGCTAATAGTTGTATAGTCACTTGAGTTAAGCTAATAGCTTTATGTAATAGTTAATTTAAAAAGTAATAAATTAGGAAGTGGAGTTCAAGTAAAAGTTATTATTGGAGTTAAAGTTAAGCTAATAGTTGTATCATCAATGAAATTAAGCTCAGAGTTGTATCTAATAATTGAATAGTTGAAGTCTAAGTTTAATTTTCACAACTATCATGAATCAATAAGAAGAAATTATTATAAAAAGGAAAACCAACACAATATGAAAGACTTAAAGAACAGATTACATATTCAATTATATCATAAATTAAATTATTTTAAGGATTAATTATATTAATGACGTTTTGGAAATTGTGTTGAAAGTAAAATAGGTATTCACAAAGAGATTGTCTAACTAGGGGACTTTTTTACTTTCAGACTGTTTTTTTGTGGGAATGGATAAATTTAATCCACAAAATCTGTAATTTCTGTTATTTGTTGGGCGATTTTAAGTTCAGAAATGAAATCTAGTGACAGGAAAACCCTCAACACCCATACTCTGTAAAATAGCAGTGTTTTTGAGACGTTTTGAAAATTCCATAAAAATACATGACAAAAAACTGATAAAAACTAACCAAAAACAAAAGTAAAAGAGTCTCCTATTTAGAGAAGATTTTTGATATTAATGACGTTTTGGAAATTATGTTGAAAGTAAAATAAGTTTTCTCAAAAAAAACTGGCGTGTACCAATTTCAAAGTCGAGAACAGAATAACTCATGACATGTATTTCCAACGCTGCTGAGTGCATGTCAAAAATAACTTACTTTGATATAAAATGGTGTTGTTCATATTTTTTTTTTGAGAAAAAAAAAATATAATAATTTTGTTATGTTTATAGATATTATTTTAGATTTTGGATTTGTTTGAGTGAATTAACAAGATAAATAGTGAGCGGGGATTAATTTTATTTTGATTAAGTTTTAAATAAGTTTCAATTAAAAAGTTGTTAAAGAAAAGTAACATTTTGTTTTTGTTTTTCCACCATTTTTTTGTTTTGTTTTGTTTATTAAATAGTATTTATTTTGTGCTTATATTAACTCTAACACTATAATATGAATAATAAATATAAATTATATATTTTAGAATTTGTTTAGAAGTTACATAACTTTATAAAACTATGGTGATATAAGTCTTTACAATTCGTTAGTCTTATTTAACCAAATTCGGTGATGTATTGATTCGTTGAACGAAGTTTTAATATAAACTAAAATTGCAGTCTCTCAATGAATTAATGGTGATGTAAGTCTTTACAATTTGTAAATCTTATTCTACCATGTAAAAGCTTCGTCATAGAAAAACTTTATTTATGTTTAAACTTCTTTAATTATTTTAATGAAAATATATTACTTTATAAAATTTTATAATTTTATTTCAAGATTGAAAATCACAGAGAACATAAATAATAACCAGAATCATCCTTATAATCACTCCAACACAAGTAAAAAGACTCATACGGTATGTATGTTGTCGTTATCTATTGAGTGAGTTTTCAACAGTTGCCTTTGGTGTATTGTACGAGTTTTAAACGTGGGACCCCACGGTTCGGGTGGGAATGCTAACTCCGAAAAACTTGGTAAAAGACCTCTAGGTCTAATTTCAATAATGTCAAGAGAGGTCCTGCCTTTGCCGTGTTGAATACATAGAATGAGTTTTCAATGAGCGGCTTCACGTTTGTGACTTGTTCTGAAAGAACGAGTATAAAAGGATTTAAGTGAATTAAAATCACACCCAATAAAATATTAAATATAATGGGAATGGATTGCGCAATTAAATATAACAATAGACAAATGCTTCGCAAACGAAAGTACAGAGTATGCTTCGTTTCTTCTGAAAAGCAATAGTATATGTTATGAAAGAGACTCTGGTCTATTTCCGAAATAAAAAAATACCAGACTTTGCTGTATTTATAAAACGAAAGGAAGTAAAGCAGAGTATGCTCTGTTTTTCTTTTGTAAAACAAACAAATTACAGTGATAAAAGAAAACTCTCTGTTAGGGCTTACGGTTACAAAAAAAAACACAAAGTTGATCAGTCATTAAAAAAACATTTTCTAGATAAGATATCATACTATTTAAATAAGAAATCAATAGGTTCAGCAACTGAGCAGAGAAACATGGCAATATTTCATCAACATATGGCAGAATCAGTTAGGGAGATGCTCAGTTACTAATGTCCGACTGTCAAATTCAAAACTCTCCCCTTTATATCAAGCTTTTGAATTCCAAAAGTGATATAAGATTATCCAGTTTACCATTTGGAAAAGCTATTTTTTTTCGTAAGAAAAAAGATTATATTAAAACGAATCCTTCAATACATCCAAGTCAGGCCCTGGTAACCCTAGATCTCAGCATCACTGTTGGGGCGTGCACCTTAACGGTCCCTAATTTTGGTAACTCCACGGTTTTTGTGGAAGTTGTAAGCGGAGTTACGACTCAAAACAATCTTAGTGGTGTCGAGGTTGAGTAAAAACCCTCTTTTTGTAATAAACCCATGGTTTAAGTCCAGGGTTTAGGGTTCGGGGTGCCCATGGTTTAAGCCCATGGTTTTGTAATAAGTGCACTATAAATAAGCACTCTAGTAAAGAAGTCAGTTTAGGCTTTTGATGTAAGATGAATTGATGCGAAGCTAAGGCTTGTTTTGTAAGAAGGTTAAGTCCCAGCTGTGTGCGTGGACGACCTCTGCAGCTGTGTGCGCAGAGGCCTGCAGCTGTGTGCACGGATTTGAGGACTTGAAGGGATCTGTAGCTGAGTGCGCAGATCAGAACTGTGGTTTTTGTAAAGAGTTGAATAAAACACAGTTCTGTGGACGTAACCCCTAAACTGGGGGTGAACCACGTTATATCGTGTGTTGTGGTTTTGTTGTGTTGTTGTTATGTTCTTTTATGCATTGATAAATATATATCTGATAAGTAAGATCACTGCTAAATACTAAACTTTGCTCGAATTCTCAGTAAAGGGTTAAGCAAGGCACTGTTTGTTTATCTAACCGCGAAGCTAAATAAGTAACTATTAAAGCTCTGCATTGTATGATTATAATTGTTAGAAGCTAAAGGTACAGTAATATCCCTCTTCTGCTTGCAGAGACCTGATTCTGCGGCACCCCATAGCTGTTTTCGGGTGAGACTGCAACCTGTTCGCAGGTTGGATTGAAGAGACTTATTTGAACTTTGTTGTATAAGAGAACAAAGATCCGTGTCGTAGTGCAAATGAATTTTTACAAAGGTATGTTTTTTCTGATGTGTATGAAATTTTCTTTGGTAGTATCCACATAGAGTTGCACCAGTGGTTATCTAGGTTAACAGAGAGAAGGACGAACCTCCAAGAACGTCAGTTTCCTTATTGGACCCCCGCAAAAATTAATATACTGAAAAGGGTGAACAACGAGATATCCCGCGCTGTTGATTTTTGGACAATGCGAACCCTTAAAGCATTTGTGATGGAGTTCGCCATTGACACAAGTACGTCCTTCAGTGAAGCCGAACGACAGTTCTTCAAAGGACCAAGGGGTAAGTACTTGAATTCATTTAGTTTAAGAATTAAAATGCTATTGGCTGAAAAAGGTATATTGCTTATTGAATCAGACTGTTAGATTTAGCACTACTAACTTATGTTTGCAAGTGAAAGTACCTTCGACGAGCAAAGTGGTTTGCTGCGAAGTGGCAAAAGGTACAAGAGAAATTTTGAGTCCTATACCCTAGGTCAGAATACCGAGTCTAACCCCATAAGTCCAGTAGTCTCAGAGCCCAAAGAAACCCCGTCTGTTGGAAACCCTCCCCCCCTAGACCCATGATGGCCCATATGAATGACGACATTAAGCTCCCTGTTTTCAAAGGAACTGGATCAGAGGATCCAGAACAGTTCTGGTTTTTATGTGAAGCAGTGTGGACTGCTAAGAACACTACGGATCAAGATACAAAAAGAGCGCAGCTGGTTACTTCTTTCAGAGACTGTGCTCTGACCTGGTTCATGAAGTTTTCCAGCACTCAGAACCATGTTTTGGCTGATATAAAAGCAGCAATGATAAAGGAATTTAAGAAACCGAAATCAGAGTAGCAGTGTATCATTGAATTGAAAGAGATTCAGCAGAGGCGCGACGAATCAGTGTGGGACTTTGATCAAAGGTTCAAAGCTCTGCTAGACCAAGTCAGTTTCACCATTGGACCTGCGCAGCACAAGAAATGGTTCATTGCAGTGTTGCTACCGCATATTAGAACTCTACTCATGTAACAGAAGGTTGCTGACCAGCAGGAGGCTCTGGAAATCGCGATGAAGCTTGAAACTGTTCCTGTCGAAGATAATTCTGGTATTGCTCAAATCCAAGCACAGTTGGCAGCGATGGCTCCAGAGCTTCGCGATATGAAGAGAGGAAAAACTAGTCGCGAAGAGGTTTGGTGTACATAATGTCGGACAGAAGGTCATGACAAGGAACAGTGTCCAGCGGTAAGAAATTTCCTGAATTCTGGTGCACCAAACCCGTTCAACCCTAGTGTTCTATATTGTGAGATCTGTAGGACAACGGGTCAGCATCGACCTGAAGACTGCTATCTTCTGCAGAGGTATGGGCAAGTCCCTAAAAACCCTTATTGTAAGTTCTGTAAATCAGTGGGACACAACGAAGATGAGTGTCGCAGCTTTGACCTCATGAGAGAACGCACTTACGATGCTTATCGGGTACAAAATGAGGGACAGAGCAATGATGGCTATGGTTACCGCGGTGGTGCATCCGGTAGAGGTGCTTTTGGAGGTCATGGTCGAGGTGGTATGGCCGGAAGAGGAAGAGGCCAGGTTGTGTGTTACAACTGTAACCAGGCCGGGCATCTAGCGAGAGACTGTCAGAACCCAACTACGACATGTCGGGATTGCCGAGCAGTAGATCATGTGATCGAGCAGTGCCCGTAGTTGATAGCGAAGATTCAGGAAAGAAACAGTGCCCCTACTCAGAATATTCAGATGATTTCCGTCGAGCAAAGACCTGCCCTAGCCATTAATGTTGTTACCCGGAGTGGAGCTACGACGGAAGTACAGAATAAGGAGAAACAACCTGACGAGGCTTGGGTTCGTAAGGCCCCAGCGAAAGTCCCAGCATTTGATATCGAAAGAGAAAAATAGACATTCATGGAAGCCAAGAGAGATTTTGTTGCTCCTAGCACATCAGTAGCACCTGCGCAACAATATCAGCAGTAGTTGCAGCCGCAAGAAGCTTCGATGGACAAAGTAAGTACATTGTCCTCCTTTTTACAGAGTTGTCTGAAGCTCCTAAGAAATCAGAGTGCTTTAAGTGAGTTGCAGAAAGTTATTGCTTCCTGCGAACCTCAGTAAAGTTCTGGTCAGGAAAAAGCTGTTAATAGAGTCAGGAGAATTGGCAGGGAAATAAGATTGAATGCTCAGATAGGAGAGTATGATATGACTGATGTTATCTTGGACTTAGGATCAGAGGTAAATATCTTAACTAAGAAAACCTAGGAACAAATGGGAAAACCTACCCTTGATTGGTCCCCTATACAGTTGAGATTAGCCAATCAGCAGAAGATTGTGCCCCTAGGACGATTCACTAATGTCCCAGTAGATATTGATGGTTTCTGTACTGTAGCAGACTTCGAAGTTATTGAGATCATTGACGACAGCAACCCCTATCCAGCATTGCTAGGTATTGAGTGGGCATTAGGCAATGATGCACTCATTAACCTTCAGAAGCGACAGATGACTTTCGAAGGGAAAGGACTGAGAGTCATAGTCCCATTGGATCCTTCTCAAGGAGAGAGATACACAGAGCCAGTAAGAGATGAAGACCAGGATGTTTTGGACCACATCTACAATATCACAGCGAAGGAAGAATATTATGTTGATCATACTGCCAAAGGTATCATGGATTGGCAGTGTGACAGCTCCTGCATGACAGATTTAGATGATGGCCTAGAGAATTGGCAGAATAGACTGTATGAACTACATGGCCATCGATGTGCCAGAATTACCAAGTCTCTCAGATGGCTTGGCTCACAGACAAGAACCTTACCTATTTTTTATGGTTCGACAGACCCAGAAGAGTTTATTGTGCAATTCTCAGAGCAGGTACCAGACTCACAGAAAATGGAGACTCTGGATTCAGCATTCAGAGCCACAGCAGCCAGATGGTGGAATGGTCACAAAAAGTACATTCATAGTTGGGAAGCGTGCCAGAAGTCCCTTTACCTAAGATTCAGGGACCAACCTCAGGCGGTGCGAAGCAGGTTTAATGGTAAGATTAGTCCTCAGGGAAATTTGGAGCATTGCTACGAGGCATGGAAGCATGTACCTCGTGAAGAATGGGTACATAGGTTTGTGCACACCCTGGAACCTATAACAAAGCACTGGTATGCGGAGGTTGAGCTTCGCCATGGTACTGTAAGTTGGGATTGTCTGGTTGATAGTTTTGTGCTGACATTTTCTATTAATGAGGTTTCTCCTGCTTTGGACGTAGCTGTTAGGTTGATTCATACTAAAGTATTTGATGATCAAGAAATAGCAGAATATCAACCTGATTGGAAAGCACAGGAAGCCAATGCAGTAGAATGTTATAACCTCGCAATTGACGAGGATGACGATCCGCTCAACATTAACATTCCTGAGTCAGAAGGACACTACGAAGTACATGGACCAACAGTTGAGGCACTTGAAGTGACTCAACCCCTGAAGACGCAGACCGTAAACATTGGGTCAGAACAAAACCCTAAGTATGCTACCATTGGAGATTATTGGGATGACGAAATGGTAAGCAAGGTGACCCAACTTCTCCATGAATATCAAGATCTATTTCTGACAAAGTTCTCAGAGATGAAAGGTATTTTTGGTGATATAGGAGTGATAAAGATCCCTTTGAAACGTGATGCGAAGCCTGTGAAACAACGCCCTTATAGGCTGAACCCTAAGTATAAGGAAAAAGTCCGAATGGAGCTGGATAAGATGCTTGCTGTAGGAATCATTGAGCCTGTTGAAGAGTCCGAGTGGGTCAGTCGT